>JAJPUD010006946.1:16060-37226 GCA_023553655.1 Myrmecobius fasciatus
GTTAAGTGTCTGAGACCAGATTTGAACGCAGGTCCTCCTGACTTCAGGGCTGGTGCTCTATCCACTGCACCACCTGGTTGCCCCTCTCTTTCTATTGTTGTATGCCATCCTACTAACTCAGGCTCTTGCCACCTGTCACCTGGATCACCGCATTAAGCCTTCCAAGTGGTCGCCTCCAGGCTCCCCTTTTTTCCAAATCCATTCTCCTTTATCCAGTGGCCAAATTCACTTCCCAAGGTGACTGTGTCCATAGTTTGTAAGCTTTGTGATAAAATACAAGTTCTTTAGTGTGGTGTTCAAGACCGTTCACTGCTTGACTCCTTCTCTATCTTGGTTTCTCCAACTTTGTGATGGAGACAAACAGGACTGTTTTCGATGTTCTTTTGTTTTACCATATATCTGTACGGGTCATTCCTCCTACTTGACAGTTAGGTGGTGCAGCAGATAGAGCACCAGGGTTGCAGCCAGGAAGACTTAGCTTATCATTATTAGCTGTGTGAACCTGGGCAAGTCCCTTAACCCTACTCACCTCAGTTTCATCATCTGCAAAATGAGCTGAAAAAGGAAATGGTGAATCACTCCATTATCTCTGCCAAAAAACCCTCAAATGGGTCGGTCATAACTGAAAATGATGAACAACACTCATCCCCTAGCTCCCAGCTAAATGTAATAAGCTCCTAGAGAGCAGGGGGATGTGCTGTATTTTCTCAGCTTGCCTAAAAATGTTGATGGACCAGCTTTACATGTACATTATATGTTTGCATGGGGTACAGAATGAAGAGTACAGACTATGGCCTGGTTGCAATTAAGTATAGCACAGTGATTAATGGTGATCTAAAACAACAAACATTGATTAAGCACCTACTATTTACCTGGCACTGGGAAGGGAGGGGAAGAACAAAAAGCAAGGTCCTTGACCTCCAGGCCTGATTACACAGTGGAATTCAGCAGCAAAGGCTAGAAGGCACAGTGTGTACATACAGAACAATCTCTATGGCAGAGTACGCTGTGTCTCTGTTGCTTCACGGGCTGTTACCATGTCAGAGCTTCTAATCTCACACCTTGCACTGGGCGGCCCATGCTTCCTGGGACTGTGTGGTAAGACTCGCTGAGTCTCAGAATTGGAAGGGCCATCCAAGACCACCTAGGACATGGCTCTCAGTAAATGAGCCCAAGTCTGCTGCCCAGTTCCTGAGAAAGGGAGGCCCTTGATGAGAAACTCAGGGCAATGGGAGAATGTTTTGCTTGACTACATATATTTCTTGCAAAGATTTCATTTTTATTTTATATTGGGGATTGAAAGGGAAAGAAAATAAATGCTTATTAATTCAAAACTGGAATAAAATTTTAAAAAATGGTTATTCACACTCTGCTTGAATCCCTCTTGTGAAGGGGAGCTCATTACCTTAGCAACCTATTTCCAAAGCCGCCACTGTTAGAAAGTTTTGTTTTATTTTCCCCTGACACAGAGCCTGCATCCACCTCTTGACACATTGCCCGGCCTTGCTTCTTCCTCTAGGAGGCAGCTGTACAGACCTACTCTCTCTCCAACTCCTATCATGTGTAGGGACTTTGCTGAGACTAATTCAGAACTCTGAAGGCACCGGGGACAAAGTGAGAGAGGAATAATCAGGCTGCTGTCCCCGGATGCTGATGATAGGTGATGAACCCAGGTTCTGGCCAACGCTGGTCACCATACAATGTGGATAAGAACACGTGAACCTGGCCGCTATCAGACACACAATTCTGTATAGTATATTGTTCTATATTGCAAGAGCTCATTTAGCAAAGGAAGAAACTAAGACCCAGAAACTGATTAAGCGAGGGTCCCACAATGAATAAGAAACAGGGTTCCCCCCCAAGGGGAACATACTTTGTTGGCTAGCTTTGTGAAGGGGACCTGAGGCACTAGACAACCTGGGAGCTAGACTTGAAAATCTTTGAAGAGGGCAAGCCTGCAAAGAAACTTCGGACACTTTGTTTTACATTGCTGGAATCAGGAAGACCAGAGTTCAAACCCAGCTTCAAACATGTTCTAGCTGTGCGGTCCTGGGCAAGTCACTTTACCCTGTTTGCCTCAGTTTCCTCATCTATAAAATGAGCAGAATCTCCCTAATATCTCTGCCAAGAACAAGAGTAGAGAGATTCCTCAGACCTCAACAATAGGCTGGGCTCTTTCTGCTCACAAATGCTAGATCTTAGTCCCAGCCCTATTCCTGTTTTCTAGAAAATCTCATTGCTCAGCCTCTCCAATCCTGAAAGGACCTGGATAAAGCCCGAGAGCAAGAGTCACTAAGGAGATATTCCCACACTCACCTAGGAGGAAATCCACACGGTTCAAATCCAGTTCTAGCAGCTGCATGCGGTTCCAGACATAGTGAGCATTCTAGGAGAAAAAAAAAGATGGTTATAGGCAGGCTAAGAGCTGGAGGAGCTCAGAGTTAGCACAGAAACCAACTAGGCCCACAGAATGTCCCAAGCCAGGCCACAGCCTAGAGCATCTGGTCAGAACTCAATTAGCTCTGACTGAGGGCTTGTCTGAAGGCACAATGACTTATGTCTTATATAATTCATGGAATTTTGAGCTAGACACTAGATAGAAGGTGGAAGGGTCTTAGAACCCAGGATGTCAGAACTGGGAGGGCACTTAGAACCCAGGAGGTCAGAGCTGGGAGGGCTCTTAGAATCTGAGATGTCAGAGCTGGGAGGTCCCTTAGAACCCAGGATGTGAGAATTAGGAAGGACCTTAGAACCCAGGATGTCAGAGCTGGGAGGACCTTAGAACAGAGAATATCAGAGTTGGGAGGGACCTTAGAACACAAAATGTTAGACATAGTCAGTTGGACCTGGGAGGAGCCTTAAATGCTCTCTCTATTGCTCTCCTCTCCCTAATTTACCAAATGGGGGAAATGAGTCCCAGAGTCCCAGAGCCAAGGCTAGACAAACCTGATTGGCAATCAACTCAGATCACTCTCTTTCATAGCATTCAGAAAATCTGGGCCTTACTCATGGGACTCAGGGAAGAAGGAAGCAATTTTAAGTTACAAACAAATCATATGAAACCCCATGCAAATAGATGCCTAATTGTTTTGCCTTGTGTGCCCCAGGCTTAGTAATCATCCTGCTCTTCCACAGCCTGGGAACCTCCTTATCTTACCAAGATATGAGAATGATCTCCAGGCATGTAAAGCTCTCCCCCACTCCAGATGGCTGAGCCCCCATCACTGGCCTTCTCCCCTCCCCAAACTAGGGGGGATGGCGAAGAAAGGGGTCTTATGCCAGGAACAATTAGAAATATAATCCTAGAAGGACCATTCCGCCACATCAAAACTGACCCCACCACAGCCACTTACCACTGTCTTCAGCAGCTTTGACCACAGTCATTCTCAGACCCCATCTCTTGCCCTTCCCCCATCTTCTTGGCTCCCCTCATGCCCACCCAGATGACTGGGGAGCATCATATTTAAAGGGGCAGCTAATTTCCCAAGGCTTTCATGGTGGGACTCTTGGGTGGCCATCTACGCCTATCTTGCGGGGAGGCTTCAGTGGGAAAGTTTCACTGGATAATAGAGTGTCTGCCCTGGAAGGGACTTGAGAATCTCTTCAGAGCTTGCAGAGATCCTATGGATCATAGGCTCAAGAGCTAAGAAGGGAGCTTAGGGGTTTAACCCCATCATTTTATGAGTCTGGAAAAGGGGAGCCCCTCATCAGAACACTTTTCCCTTCCGAGCACAAGATCTGCCACCCACTAAGCTGAATCTCAGCACGGAGCCCTTTCCCAAGGGGTGGCAATATGGGATTCGTGGCCATTGAACACGATAGAGCAGAAGGATCTCTGGGTTAGAGGGGCAGAGCTGGATTGGAATCCTAGCTCAACCACTAAGCAGCTGTGTGACCTTGGGCTGCCCCATCAGGGCCAAACCACTCTGGAAAATGATGGGGTTTGACTTGATACTTGAGGTCCCTTTTCTTGCTCATTCTATGTTCTAAATACACTTCTAGCTGACATGTTCTAAAATACATTCTAGCTGACATGCTCTAAATATCATCCTAACCTAACATTGTATTCCAAGGTCCGCAGGGATGACATTCTATGTTTTAAAGTCCCTTCCTGCTCTTATCCAACTTTCCCCCTTTGGATCTAAAGTGTATATACGGTACTAGAGTAGCATTAATTATTACCAATGATTGGTCATTATCTTCACAAGATATGGGGGGCTTTGGGGACTCTCAAACTTAAAACTCCCAAGAAACTGCCCCACTTTGTTGCTATGTTCATCCAAACCCCCCTCTCAACACCCCCTATTTCCTCTTTCCTCTAAGAGAGAATATGGCTTCATATTTAACTTTCTTTTCTTTTTCTTTTTTTTATTAAAGCCTTTTATTCACAAAACATATGCATGGGTAATTTTTCAACATTGACCCTTGCAAAGCTTTCTGTTACAAATTTTTCCCTCCTACCTTCCACCCTCTCCCCTAAATGTCAGGAAGTCTAATACATGTTAATTATGTTAAAATACTTGACAGATCGAATATGTGTATACCTCTTTATACATTAACTTTCTTTTCAGCCCATTTTCCCTAATTCAGAATCATTGCTGACTCCTATCCTTCTCTCTGGATTCTGCAGCAGAATCTGGCCTTAGGCATAAATGCATTATTCCCCCACTGACTCGGGTACCTTGTTTCGAGGCTTCTTGTCCTTCCAGACATTGGTGAGAAACTGCCCATCCAGTCTTGTCCCTCTTGCCTTCTCATCGTCCCCATACTCCACATCGGTTGTATTCTTGGGAAACATGTATTTCCGGCCTCCACCCATGATGACCTAAACATAGAAAGAGAATAGTCAGGTATCTAGATGGAGCAGACTGTTCATGGTACACAGCAGGAACTTAATAAATAGGCGCTGACTGATAACAGCTCCAAGGGGTCACAGATGGTCTAGTGGAATAATTGCTTGATTTGGTCTGGGTTCTACATTGATAGAAGTCTTCCATCTAGAATCCCCCACCTAGAAGGAAATCACTGGACCAGTAAAAACAAATGCAACAAGTATATAAGACCAAGAGCCATTCCCCAGTGGATAACAGTTCTCAAAAGAAGAATTGCAAACTAATTATCACCAATAAGAGAAATGCAAATTAAAACAACTCGGCAAATTGGCAACTGATGAAAAGGAGAAAAAGTCAATGCTGGAAGGGCTGGGGAAAGACAGGCACACTAATGCACTGTGGACTTAGCTGTGAATTTCGGGAAGCGATTTGGATCTGGTCTCAGAAGTTAAGGAAAATGTCTGGGCTTTTTGGGATTGAAAGAAAAGTCCCTTGGTGATCTGACAGACTGGGTTTGGTTGTGGGGTCTGCCAATTGGATGGCTGCGTGACCTTTCCTAAGTCCCTTCTCTGGAGCCTTAAGGTCTCAGTTTGGAGAAGAAAAAAGCATGTTTCCATCTGCCCTGGATGGGAGGGTTAATTAGATCGTGCATCTATGGCAGGGCTGTGGTCTAGGTTAGCTGGAAGACGTACAGGAGGTAAACAGAAGTTATATGTGTCTTGTCCCGCTCCCCACAATACACACACATACACACACTGTCCCTCAACACAACCCGCCCCCAATCTAGCTTAAAGGACAAGCAAGGCAAGATGGCACTCAAAGGACAGGAGGCAAAGGGGATGCAGGGATGGCACAAGACACCAAACCTCCAAATTCCCAGCTAGAAAACCCCAGCTCTGGGCTGGCTTTCCCATCTCCCCATGCTTTAGGATTCTGAACCGGGGAGGTCTGAATGGGCAGCCTGGCTTCCGACCAGCACCGTCCCCACCGCAGCCCTGGGCAAACAGCAGGCACCCCCATCGAGAGGCGTGGAGGGGAGGGCGAGCTGAGGACATGCTGTCTGTTTATCAAAGCTACCCTAATTTTATCCCACCACCGCCAGCCATCCACGGGGATGACAGACGAAGGTGAGGAGTGTTTGTTTTCCTTGGGAGTTAGTGTTTGAAGTTCTGGTTATTTTTAACCCAGAGAGAAGAGCAAAACAGTGACCACGGGCAGTGTGAAGCTCACTGGTGTCCTCTTGTCACCGACCCAGCCCCTGCTCCCAGGCATGGGGCCCAGGACGTTGCCCCCAAGTGACACCAGCCTGGATGGAGCCGGGAGGAAGATGGATGGCTACAATTAGCCCACTTCTTGTCCCCCTCCTCTGTCTGGGTTTGGACTGGAAGACCAAAGGCTAAGGTAGACTTGGTTTCCCAAGATCCCTCCAACATCATCTGGCCATCATTCTGTCAGTTAGAGAGAAGGAAGCAACCCAGCCACAGAAGCTCAGGTACCAAGGCAGAGCTGAGATCTGAACCCACTATACTTTGCCCTGAGTTGCTGCCATGACTGATGGCTTTAAATGGCAGCTCTGGGAGTTGGTTCGACACTACGGAGACCCTTAAGGTTTTGGGTTATAAATGTTAACATCCTCTGCCAGTTACTAATAACTACTAACTTGGGCAAGTGACTGTTCTCATTTAATTGTAAGTTCCTTGAGGGCAGGCCTTTTGCTTTTTTTTTTTTAATGTCTCCAGCACCTAGCATAGTGCCTGGTCCATAATACATACATAATGTTGATTGAATTTATTCAGGTGAACATGCTGAACCTCAATTTCCTTATCTGTAAAATGAGGGGAAAGAAACTATTATTATTTTGGCAGGTCCAACTCTTTGGTGATCCTATTTGAGGTTTTCTTGACAAAGATGTTGGAGTATTTGCCATTTCTTTCTCCAACTATTTTACAGATGAGGAAACTGAGGCAAACTTAGTTAAGTGACTTGCCCAGAGTCACCCAGCAAGATCTTCCTGACTCCAGATCAGTTGCGATGTCCTCCACTATACCACCCAGCTGCTCCTAATACTACAACCAAAAAAATAATTTTTCATATTTCTGAAGCCCCTAAGGCTCATTCTTCACAACAATCCTGCCCTCTCCTTTTAGAGATAAGGAAACACAGGCTAATGTCCAGCCCCAATTCTCTGCAACGCAGCCAGGGAACCAGGATTCTAGAGCCTGGGACAGAGGAACAGCATAGATTCCTAGTGGACACCTGGCCAGAAACCATTCCAGGATCCCAGTCTACACCTTCGGAACCAGAGGGTTGGCAAGAAGAGGGAATGTATCCCCAGATACCAGCGTCTCATCCCCATGGAGCCAGAGCCTCTGGGATCTTTATGGTAACAAGGCCAGCCCTAGAAAAATGAACCCCCCAATCTGCTCCCACCACACCATCATTCCTTCCCCAAGCAGAGACTTCATACAGGCTCATTAAACTCCCAAATCACAGAGTTGATGTTTGGCTTTGGGGTTTGGTGTCTTTTTTTTTAAGCAAAAGATATTTATTTATAGGGCGGACACCAGGATTTCTGTTTCATCCACAGTCTGGGGAAATGAGGAATGGGCAAGAAGAGAAAGAAGGAAGAAAAAAAGAAAAGATAGAAGGGAGAAGAGAAGAGGAGAGGGAAGAGACAAGAAAGAGAAGGGGAGAGAAAGGAAAGGGAAGGAGAGAAGAGCTGAAAGGGGAAGGGAAAGGTAGATGGAAGTGGGAAGAAAATCACAGGATTTAGGGAGCAGGGGAACTTGTTCTTGTCTGGCACAGAGAGTAAAAGCAAGCAAGGAAGGAAGACCAGCTTTTATATTAAGTGCCTATTGTGTTCCACTTATTGTGTTAAGTACTTTACAAATATTTTCTCATTTTATCCTCCCAACATATAAGTTGGTAACAAAGAATGAGCTCCAAGTACTCACATTTTTATAATTAAGGAAACCGAGGCAGAGAGAGGCTAAGGGACTTGCTTATGGTCACATGGCTAGTTGCCCAGGGTAAAGTTTGAACTTGGAGCTATTCCTGACTATGGGCTCAGTGCTCTGTGTACTGTGGAGCCCCCAGTAGCCTCAGGTCTACTTAAGGCCTGAGAAGATCCTAAGTAGCTCCTCTTATCCCCACATCCTCTGAGCTTTCCTTGGAACTACACTGTCTCAATCAAGAAAAGGGATCCAAACTGGAAACTGAGTGGATGCCCATCAGTTGGGGAATGGCTAAAGAAATTATGGTAGATGAATATAATGGAATACTACTGATCCATAAAAAATATGAGCAGGCTGACCTCAGAAAAGCCTGGAAAGACAGGAACTGATGCTAAATGAAGTGAGCAGAAAGAACCAGGAGATCATTGTACATGGCAACAACAAGATTATGCAATGATCGATTCTGATGGATGTGGCTCTTTTCAACAATGAAGATATTCAGACCAATTCCAATAGACTTGGGGTAGAGAGAGCCATCTGCAATCACAGAGAGGACTATGGGACTGAATATGGAGCACAACATAGTATTTTCACCTTTTTGTTGTTTGCTTGCTTTTTGTTTTCTTTCTCCTTTTTTTTCTTTTTTCATCTGATTTTTCTTGTGCAGCACAATAAATGTGGAAATATGTATAGAAGAATTGCACATGTTTAACTTATATAGTATTATTTGCCATCTGGGGGAGAAGTGAGGGAAAGGGAGGGAAAAAATTTGGAACACAAAATTTTGCAAGGGTGCAATGTTGAAAATTACTTTTGCATATATTCTGAAAATAAAAAGTTATTGTTTAAACAAAAAAAAAGAGGATCCAATACGTCTGCATTAGCAGATCACAAGCATAAGGGATCTTAGGCTTTCCAGTTCAACCAGGCGGCAGAGATGGCATGATTTGATTACCCAGGGTCACCCAGGTAAAAGGTAGCCAAGGTGAGATTTAAATAAACAGAGAGTCTGACACCAGTCCACTCTTCACATTCTACCCCATTGCCTCTACTTTCTGTCAGGATCTAAAACCTCAATGTTATGAGCTCAAGGGGGGCTGGTTAAATCATTGAGCAAGCTTGTTCCGAGCCCCACCCAGACAGAGCCTGGTCCCAGTCGGCTGGGGCTGAAAATCCAGTTTGGCTGAACCCCCCAGCCCACCCTAGATCTGCTGAGTCCAGAAAGGCTCCAGATTACTGTTTACCCCTGTCCCAGCCCCTCAGTTGCCTCCTTTCCTTTAACCTCAAATCCTTTAATAGCCCAGGTGGCCCTCAGATCTGCATGGGGAGCCTGCCCAGGCTCTTCCCTGGGGGCTCTGCTCTCCTTGCTGAGGCCCCAAAAAAGGCAGGCTGCTGGCCACACCCCCTGTCCCAAATGATGAGGTCCTGAGGCTTGCTCTGCCCTGGAGGCTCCTCCCCAAAACAACTGTGGCAATCATCAAAGTGGGGGTACTTTTTCTTCTTCCCTCCCATCTTGCACATATCTTTTTCTCAACTCTACCACCTGTGTCCACCCCAAGTCACCTGCTCCTTCCCCCCAAAAAAGCTACTAAGGAAAAAGGTGGAAAGAAAAGCTTATTTATCAGGGCAGCTAGGTGGCACAGTGGATAGAGCACCAGCCCTGAAGTCAGGAGAACCTGCGTTCAAGTCTGGTCTCATACACTTAACATTCCCTACCTGTGTGACCCTGGGCAAGTCACTTAACCCCAATTGCCTCAGCAAAAAAAAAAAAAAAAAAAAAGCTTATTTATCTCAAGAATATATTAAGTTCTGCTGTGCATACCCTTTGACCCAATACTGGGTCTATATCCCAAGGAAATCATAAAGGAGGGAAAAGGACCCAGATGGGCAAAAATGTTTGTAGCAGTTCTTTTTGTGGTAGCAAAGAATTGTTAAATGAGGAGATGTCCATCTGTTGGGGAATGGCTGAATAAGCTGTGGTATATAAAGGTAATGGAATATTATTGCTCTATAAAAAATGATGAATAAGCTGGTTTTAGGAAGTCCTGGAAAGATTTACATGAACCAATGCTGAGAGAAACAAACCAGAATACATTGTGCACAATAACAGTAAGAATGTGTGATAATCAACTACAAAAGGCTCGGTTCTTCTCAGTGATCCAAAGCAATCCCAATAGACTTTGGACAGAAAACATCATCTGCATCCAGAAAAAGAACTAAGGAGACTGAATGTAAATCAACACATGCTATGTTCCGTTCTTTTTACTGTTTTTTTTTTCCTCTCCTGATTTTTTCCTTTTGCTCTGATTTTCTCTCTCAACATGATTCATAAAGCAATGTGTATTAAAAATAAATACTTTTTTTTAATGTATTAAGTTCTGGGAGCAGCAAGATGGTGTAGTGGTTAGAGCACGAGCCCTGAAGTCAGGAGAATCTGAGTTCAAATCTGACCTCAGGCACTTACCACATCCTAGCTTGTGACTCTGAGCAAGTCATTTAACCCTGATTGCCTCAGCAAAAAAAAAAAAAAATTGTAAAAGTTCAATCTTTCCACCTATCCGTGTACCCCTTTGCTGAGATGTTCTAGGGAGGCCCAAGAAGTGGGTTCCAAGTTTGCCTCTACCACTAAACTGGCCATGTTACTCTCCTTCTCAGGAGCCCCAGTTTCAATGAGGGGTTTGAGATCGCCAACAGCTCTGGTAGTTTTTGTTCTAGGTTCTTTCCATTTCTAATCCATTCTACATTCTAATTCTAGCATTTGGTGTTCCTTCCAAATCTAATATTAACACTCTCTCTACCCTCAGTTCTGACATTCTATGTTCTAAGGATCCTCCAGTCTGTCATTGCACCCTAGAGTCTCTCTGAGTTCTAGAATTCTGTTCTAAGCTTCTCATTTCTGGCATTCTGTGTTCTAAGGGTGCTCTAAGCTCTTTCATTTTCTCTTCTAAGGCACTCTCCCACCTCTGATATTCTATGTTCTAAGGACCCTTCCAGAGCAGAAATGCTCAAGGGCCTTTCTTAACATTCTAGATTCCAAAGTTCTTTCCCCCAGGGATTGTGCTCATCTGGGGCTCGCCTCCTGGGCTGCACTCACCTCAATATCTGGGATGTTGTGGATGAGCTGGTAGGCTATGTCCTTGCAGCCCTGGGTCAAGGCCTCAGGAGGCATCTCATTGTCCGAGTACCATTCCCTATCGGCAGAGTGCGCGTACGAGGCGCTGGGCGTGGCGTGGTTCACTCGGGTGGTGGTCACGATGCCAACAGATTTGCCTGAGACAGGGGCAAGAGGATTGTTTCTAGGGATGGGGTTTCCCAAAGCTGATTCAGTCCCCAAACCAGATAAAAATAAGTCCCACAGAGCTGCTGAGGGGCCTAGAGAACTTAGATTTGTGCCATACAAAAATCATGGAGCCGACCCCCCTACAGTGCATCTAGTAAGGTGCTTAATAAACATTTCATAGATCAGAGTCAGAAAAGTCCTTTTAGTCCCTCAACAAGTGAGGGGGAAGTTGAGGCCCCAAGAACCTCCCAGGGGGAAGACCCCACTGGAATCCAGGGAGGGGAGCAGACCAGGTGTTCACCCATACCCACGCCCACTTCTCACCGGCATCCTTGGCCCAGCGTAAGATGGAGGTGACCTCGTTGCCTTTCGTGGTGTTGCACTGTGATCGGGTGACAGCAGCGCTCACGCCAACTGTGCCCTCATTACCCTTCACTCCACAGAGGTAGGCGGTGGCTGTCCCAGCACTATCAGGAACCTGGGCATTGGTGTTGTATGTCTAGGGGTAGAGGAGGCAGTTAGATGACCCTCTCACCCTGCTGGCTTACCTACATGCCCCGTCATGTCCCCACAGAGGCTTCTAACCTACCACCCCCACATACTAATGCCAAGGGCCATTCATACAAAAACCATTTAAGAACCTACTGTGTGTAGCACCTGCCCTGAAGTCAGGAGGACCTGAGTTCAAATCTGGCCTCAGACACTTAACACTTCCTAGTTGTGTGACCCTGGGCAAGTCACTTAACACCAATTGCCTCAGCAAAAAGCAAAAAAAAAAAAAAAAGAACCTACTGTGTGAAGCCCTCCTGTGTCAAGTTCATGAGTCTTGCTCTGAAGGAGTTTATATCTGAATGCAGGTATAGGGGAGAGCCCTGGACTGGGATCTGTTCCTCACTGGGGAGTGGTCAGTTTCTCCATTAAAAAAAATGAGGAGCTGGAACTAGATGGTCCCTAAAGCCCCTTTCAGTTCTGGGATGTCAAGTATGACACAAGGACAGGCAAGATAGCTGAAAATGAGGGGCCCAAACTATCTGATGGGAAAGAGATGAACAAAAAAAAAGAAAGAAAGAAAAAGAGATGAAAAGACAGGGGTAGAGAGGAGACAGAGAGATAGTGAGACAGAGATAGAGAGGAGAGAAAGAGGAAAGAGAGAGAAAAACAGACACAAAGTGGGGGAGAAGACAGATACAGAATATAGAAAGGTGGAGAAAGACTGAGGGCAGAGATGAAGAAGCAATGGACAAAGAGAGACAGAGAGACATAGAAGGGAAGTAGAGGCAGATAGGAAGATAGAAAGGAGAGACAGGGACAGAGAACGATAGACACACAGAGAGAAAGAGGAGGGGGAGACAGTAATTCAAGCATTATCCTCATTTTACAGATGAGGAAATTAGGAGGAGAGATGACCCATAAGCAGGCCCAGGGCTCTGAATGCATCTGCCACCTTTCTATTCCAGCCCCAGTGCAAGGGTCCCTAGTCCCACTGCCCGGACTGAAGGGCTTATGTAGGCCCGGCCCCACTGCCCGGACTGAAGGGTTTGTCACACTGTAGGCCCAGCACAGGTCTAGTCCTGTCCTTCTCAAAGCAAATCACCTCCTGATACCCTTGAGTAACTTAATAGGGAGCACGGAGAAAGACCAAAGCTCCCTGTGCAGGAAAAGGCCTGACAGACAGGTTGGGGCCCGTGTGACCTGATTCCCCCCAGCCCCTCTACCTTGAAGGCCCCCAATTCCCCAGATCAGTGCCAGGTGAGCCTCCAGTGACAGGGCTCCAGGATCAGGGGGTAGTCCAAGCAGCAGTTCCTGCTGATGTGGGCCCTTTGGGGGGGAAGGGTTACCTTCCTTAGAGTACCCATGAAGTAGGGAGAATCTCAGAGCCAAATGAACCAAGAAACTCAGGGAAACTCTCTCACTTTGGCGGGATGAGGAGCAGGCGGGGCCCTGCAGAACCCGGGACCACGCTCACCTTGGACAGAGCAACGAAAGGAAACTTGTCCATTTCAAGCTGGAAGTCCTCTCCGGACATGTGGTGAAGCTGGCCTTTGAGGATCCGGGCAGCGGTCACAGTGGACACCCCCATTCCTGCAGGGGGTGAGCAGCATCTTCTAAGGCCTCCTCCCAAGGCCTGTGGCGCCAGGAGCCTCCCTCCCCACAAGCACCAGCTGGGGCCCACAGAGTAATGTGGCCAGGCAGGCATTGGTGATCTCCAGCTTCAGCCTGCCCCCTTGCGAGGCAGGCACAGGCTGTGGGTGCCCGGAGTGAGGATTTCCCAGGCTTCAATGCAGCTAATTGGGCCCTTGGGTTAAGCACGGCCCCTCCCAGGCTTCCCCACAAACCACAACAGCGGCTCCTGGGGAGCTGGGCTCTCCCGGCTCATGGGAACCAGTGGTCAGAACAAAGACTGGGCTCCAGGGAAGAGGCCTGAGCTTCTCCTGCCAGATCTGTTCCTTCCCAGTCTCGGCTCCAGGAATCATCTCCCTGGGTATGGGAAAGAGCTTCCACCTCCCCTCAGGAGGGGAAACGGAGGCAGATCTTGCCCAGGGTAACAGAGACTGGGCTCAATGACTCCGAGGGCAAAGCGTCTTTCCCCACTGTCCCACGCTCCCCGAGACCTTTCATCTCCCTACCTGCCATAGAATGGTCCTCCTGCCTCCCACCCGCCCCGGCTGCCTCTGGCCCCATTCCCCACACTCACCATCGCCCAGAAACAAGATCACGTTCTTGGCTATGTTGGTGTTGAGTTTCTGGAGCTTCAGGGCATGCTGGAGGGTCTGCTGCGCCTGGTCCCTCCAATACTGAGGGTTCTTCTCCTTCTCTAGAGGAGAAGGGGAGTCGAGTCAGCATTGAGGAAACAGGGCTGGAGGCGACCACCCAAGTCCATCAGCCTTCCCTCTGAAGAGCTCTCGACTGCATCCTGAAGTGGAATTCCCAGCTGTGGACAATCCCTCCCCCGGTGCAGATTGGCAGTCCCCTTCTAACTCAGTCTCATCAGTAACTCTCTCAGTAACTGGGATTTAGACCTGGCATATAGAACTGAATTCTTTGTAATCCTATGGATTTTAATCAATTGTTGCCCTAGATGCCCAACTGGCAATTGGCTGAACAAGCTGTGGTACATGATCAGGACATGGAATAGTGCTGTTGTGCTAGAAGGGATGAGCAGACAAATTTCAGAAAAGACTTTCTGGCTGTGTGACCCTGGGCAAGTCACTTAAGCCAATTGCTTCAAGAAAAAAGAAAAAAAAATTAGTATTTGGGGCAGCTGGGGGGTACAGTGTATATAGAGCACCAGCTTTGAAGTCAGGAGGAGCTGAGGAGTTCAAATCCGGCCTCAGATACTTGACACTTACTAAAAGAGCTTGACCCTGAGTGATCATTTAACTCTGATTGCTTTGCCATCCCCCCTCCCCCCAAAAAAAGTTACACAATGGCTAAAGAGCCAACTTGAAGTTGAACATTTAGCTTCAAATCTTACTTTTGACACACATTTGCCAAGTGACCCTCAGCAAATCACTTAACCTTTAAGTTGTAGAGTGTCAACCTGCTTTGATAAGAGTTTCATCACCTGAGCATTCCAGGACTTATTGCTAACTATATAGAATATATATTCTATATAGAATAACTATATATATAGAATTTTAGGTTTAGCAATGGAAGAGACTTCAAGTCATTTAATCCAGTCTCACTCCACTTGAAAATGAAAAAATTGAAGGCTAGAAAGATTAAGTGTCATGCCCACAATCACAATATTTTAGATCCCCAGATTAGAAGGCAGATCTCCCAAGTCCTATATTGCTATCAAAAGAAAAACATAGGTAAAAAATGTGATTTTCTTAAGAAATAGAAAAAAAATTCTTGTCAATTTTCATTTCACAGATGATTTTTGTTCACCATGACATGATGTACTTGAAATTTATCTCACTCAATTATTCAGAATGACCAAATAAAACTTATCAGTATCAAACATTTATCTGTTGTTTAAAACCATTAAAGAAAGCAACAATCATCTATAAAGTTCTTTTCCTTAGGTCTCAGATAGGATTATAATTTACAACCAGACTTGTTGTTCCTTGTTAATTTGAATGTATTCCTCCCATTCCAAAATGGAAAAATTTTAAAATAACAGAGGTATTTAATGTACTACTCAATAAAGAAGTATCTGTATATGTAAACATGTGTGTATGTGTGTTTAGTATACATATATGTAAACACACACATGTGTATGTATAGATACATATATGTATGGATAAATACACACATGAATATGTACATATGTAATATCACTGCTTAAAAACTAATTTAGCCCTTGAGAAAAAAAATCTGCCAAGTTCAGTCAAAATGTTTCTTATATGAAAGATTATCTTGATTAGATTCTCCCAGAACATGATAAAAATTCTGACTTCTCTACAAGACAGCCATGACATTTGATTCATTTCCAATAAGATCAAAATGATAATGGAAGAAAAGCATTAACTCAGCATCTGGGAGAATAATTAAGGTAACATTTACTGTCTAACTAATTTCAATGATGATTGCTTCACCAGTTTTTGCTGGTGTCTTGTTGACTGAGCATTATCAATGGCATTACACACTCTCATTGCTATTGTTGGATTTGAAGATTCAAACATTTTTCTGAGTGCTGCCCTTGTCTAACCCCTTTGTTTTAGAACAGAAGTCCAGAGAGCTTCAGAGATTTGGTGATCTAGAGAGATGGGGGCTCAGAGGCAGTCTGCCTTTGTTTACAAAGGTTCAGGGAGGTAAAGCAGTTGGTCTCACAGGTAGAGCCAGAGGGGCTTCCTGTTAACCCTGTGCCATCTCCACACTCATGGTGATGATGGACAAGAGTCTCTGCCTTCTCAGCTATTCTGTAAAGGAAAGGCATACAGTCTTGGCTTGGATTCTTCCCAGCAGGACCTGCCACAGGCTGACTGGGCTTTGCTGGCACAAAGTTTGCAAGTCAATGAGGCGTGTGAGGGAGACTTGAGAGAAATGTGAAAACTGACTCCCAGTTTGGCAGCCCTGGAAGGCTTACCAAGGAATATCCTCACGAGGAGCATCACGACAAAAAGTGCAATATTAAACCCATTTGAGGAAATTGAGGCTCACAGGCCTTAGCTCACACATAATCAGAGACAGAGCTAGTGTCTTGCCTAAAGTAAGGAAGGATGGGAGCGAAGAAACATATTGGACTCTTGTTCTGAGAAAATGGCAGAGGGAGGGGTGACAAGATGCCCAGTTTTTCACACATTGATGACATACATTGACTAGCCCTGAGATACCATAAGATCCCCTTCAGGATTTTGTGTTCTAAGTGTCCTCCCAGCTCTGACAATGATGTATATAACAATCTTGGGGAAACCCAGAGAGATTATGGAGAGAAAGAGTGGTAAATTTCTGGGACTCAATCCAGAAAGTGCCCAATGGAGGGAAGCTTCAATGGAAAGGGACTATGGAAATTGTGGGTCTACTGTCCAGAATGTAGGCCTATGGATGGAATCAAGATAGATCCTTGTACATGAAGATCAGGAACAAGCTAGAGGCTGTTCCCCCTTCTAACTGGTCTGCCCGGAGACACATCCCTCACATACTGGAACAATTGGCCCTGTCTGAATTTCCATGATTGATTGAGCCCATGCAGATACTTCTGGTGCTGGTGGCTACTTCCTCCTTTTCCTATAAGTCCAGGATGTCAACACTGAGGTTGGAGGCACAACCTTCTCATTTTTCCAAGAGAGAAAAGTTAGATCCCTAAAAGAAAAATGATTTGACCATAACTACTAATCTTAGGTGTCCTTGACCCCCAATTGGGTTCTGGATGCTCCAGTTGCCTGTCTTTTTCCAGTCTACAACAGAATTTCAGTTTCAATCCTGCTACAAGAATTAAAAAGATGCTCAAGTCCTGAGTCAACTCGGTGGTAGACTTGGGCCACAGGATTAGAAGGGAGAATCATGGTCTTTCTGCTGCCCTTGTAGACTGGTGCACGTAATATGGGCATAAAACCTTCCTAGGAATGCAGGGCTGGTTCAATATTAGGAAAACTAACAAAAACCATATGATTATCTCAATAGATGCAGAAAAAGCATTTGATAAAATCCAACACCCTTTCCTATTAAAAACACTAGAGAGTATAGGAATAAATGGGCTTTTCCTTAAAATGATTAGTAGCATCTACTTAAAACCATCAGCAAGCATCATATGTAATGGAGACAAACTGGAACCATTCCCAATAAGATCAGGAGTGAAACAAGGCTGCCCACTGTCACCATTATTATTTAATATTGTATTAGAAATGTTAGCTTTGGCAGTAAGAGAAGAAAAAGAGATTAAAGCAATTAGAGTAGGTCATGAGGAAACCAAATTATCACTCTTTGCAGATGATATGATGGTCTACTATCCCTAGAGAACCCTAGAGAATCAACTAAAAAAACTACTAGAAACAATTCACAACTTTAGCAAAGTTGCAGGATACAAAATAAATCCACATAAATCATCAGCATTTTTATATATTACCAACAAAGGTCAACTGCAAGAGACACAAAAAGAAATTCCATTCAAAATAACTGTTGATAGTATAAAATATTTGGGAATCAATCTGCCAAGGAAAAGTCAGGAACTATACAAACTAAACTACAAAACACTTTCCACACAAATAAAGTCAGACCTAATCAATTGGAAAAACATTAAGTACTCATGGATGGCCGAACAAATATAATAAAAATGACAAGGTGTCCTTGCTGTACCAGATCTAAAATGATATTATAAAGCAGTGGTCATCAAAACCATTTGGTACTGGCTGAGAAATAAAGCAGTCAATCAGTGGCATAGGATAGGATCACAGGACAAAATAGGCAATAACTATAGCAATTTAGTGTTTGATAAACCCAAAGACCCCAGCTCTTGGGATAAGTACTCACTATTCAACAAAAACTGCTGGGAAAATTGGAAACTAGTGTGGAAGAAATTAGGGCTTGACCCACACCTATCACCACATACCAAGATAAGATCTAAATGGGTTCATGATTTAGATATAAAGTGATATTGTAAGCAAATTAGAGGAACATAGGATAGTTTACCTATCAGACTTGTGGAGATGGAATAAAGTTGTGTCCAAAGAAGATCTGGAACTCTTAATTGAACACCAGATAGATAAATTTTGACTATATTAAATTAAGAAGTTTTTGTACAAACAAAACTAATGCAGACAAGATTAGGAAGGAAGCAATAAATTGGGAAAACATATTTACATTTAAGGGTTCTGATAAAGGCCTCATTTCTAAAATATATAGAGAATTGTCTCATATTTATAAGAATTCAAGCCATTCTTCAATTGATAAATGGTCAAAGGATATGAACAATTTTCAGATGATAAAATTAAAACATTTCTAGTCATATGAAAAGGTGCTGCAAATTACTATTGATCAGAGAAATGCAAATTAAGACAACTCTGAGATACCACTACACACCTGTCAGATTGGCTAAAATGACAGGAAAAGATAATGGGAGAGGATGTGGGAAGGCTGGGACACTGATGCATTGTTGGTGGAACTGTGAGCGAATCCAGCCATTCTGGAGAGCAATTTGGAGCTATGCTCAGAAAGCTATCAAACTGTGCATACCCTTTGACCCAGCACTGTTTCTATTGGGCCTATATCCCAAAGAAATCTTAAAGGAAGGAAAGGGCCCCACATGTGCAAGAATGCTTGTGGCAGCCCTTTTTGTAGTGGCAAGAAACTGGAAACTGAGTGGGTGCCCATCAATTGGAGAATAGTTGAATAAATTATGGCATATGAATGTTATGGAATATTATTGTTCTGTAAGAAAAGAACAGAAGGACGATTTCAGAGAGGCCTGGAGAGACTTGCATGAACTGATGCTGAGTAAAATGAGCAGAACCAGGAGAACCTTGTACACAGCAACAACAATACTATATGATGATCAATTCTGATGGACATGGCTCTCTTCAACAATGAAATTTTTGAAACCAGTTCCAATTGTTCAGTGAGGAAAGCCATATACACCCAGAGAGAGGGATGTGAAATATGGACCACAACATAACATTTTCATGCTTCTATTGATGTTTGCTTGCATTGTGTTTCCTTTCTCTGAATTTTTTTCTTGTAGATATGATTTTTCTTACACAACAATGATAAGTGTGGAAATATGTATACATATATTCAATTTGTCAAGTATTTTAATGTAATTAACATGTAGAAGGATTCCTGCCATCTAAGGGAGGGGTGGGGAGTAGGGGGGAAAAATTTGTAATGGAAAGCTTTGTAAGGGTCAATGTTGAAGAACTACCCATACATATGTTTTGCAAATAAAAAGCTTTAATAAAAAATTGTTTATTTTTTAATAAATTTTAAATTTATTAAAATAAATTATTAAATTATATAAATTATATTATATAATACATATAATATATTATTTATATATAATATATAATAATTATATGAATTAAATTAAATTATTTAAATAAATTAATAAATTTAAAAAAAATTTTTTAATTTGTTATTAAAAACAAAACAAAAAAACAAAACCTTCCTAGGAAGACTTATATGAACTGATGCAAAGTGAAGTTAGTAGAACCAGAAGAACATTGTACACAATCACAGCAATAGAGTCAATTGTGAACAACTAAGACATTCTGAACAAGATAATGATGAAAGACAATGTTCAGAGAGAGAACTGATGAACTCTGAGTACAGATTGAAGCATAATTTGACTTTATTTTTTTTCCAATATGGTTAATATGGAAATAGGTTCTGCATGACTTTTACATAGAAACAAGTTCTGCATGACTAATATATATATATATGTATTGCTTGCCTTCTAAATGAGTGTGGGAGGGAGAGAATTTAGAACTTAAAACTTTTGAAAAATAAATGTTATAAATAATTTTTTAATCTTCCTGAGGGGTGGGAGGGAGGAGATGAGCAACTATATTCACAAAGGCTGATCCTAACCACTCCTGGGACCAGTCGGCAGAGAGGAAAGAGGCAATGGAACATGGAAATATGGTGGGAAGAGTGGTGGTGGGGAGGTGGAGGCAGGAAGGGCAGATGGCCACGGTTCAAAGCCCAACTATATTATTAGTGTGCTTAACCTTGAGGATTTTACAAGTTTTTCTGGGCTTGTTTCCTTCTCTGGAAAATAAAGGGGATCAATTTAGAGGATCGTAGTTCTAATTGATCTGGGTATGAACCTCAGGCAGAAGGAACCTTCTCTGAACCACTGAGGTTCTTGCAAAGGTGTGTGAGGGGTGAGAGGGATGGAGAAGAGTCAATTGTCTTCACAGAAACTCAAGAAAGGAAAGATTTTCTAATCCCTCAGAGTCAGCTGGAAAGGCTTCCTGAAGCCAGGAATGAAAAGGGCCAAAAGCTGCCAAGTCCCTCCCCAGAGCCCTGCCCCAGGAGGCTGAAGAGAACTTACAGGAAAAAGTGATTTCCATGTTCAGAAAGGACCCCACAGCAGTAGCTCCAGAGTAGGCCTTGCTAACTCTGACCATCCTGATCACCCAGGGCATTGGCGCTGTCCCTCCCCTTCCCTCCCAGCTTAGCCTTCCCCAGTTACCTGGTACGAGGGAGGAGAGGCAGGTTCCTGCCATCAGACCCAGGAGGAGGAGAAGCATGGTAGGTCCAGTGGAACTGCTCACCCACCTGAGCCTGGAGACCCTGGAGGTGCAGCTGGTCAGATGGTCACTGATGTGCCAATCCTGTGGAGAGAGGACAGATTGGGCAAAAAATGGGCACGCAGAGGGAAAGGGTTCCCCTGTCTGGGCCCTGACTGTATCCCTCAGGCACAGTCACACTAATCTCCCCTCCTGCACTATGGTCATCCTTAACTTAGCTCATCTTGACCTGGAATGTTCTGTCTCTCCATCTCAGTTTGTGGTTGAGCTTCTGTCTATTCATCTGCAAGGAGTGAAGATTCCTCCCATCTCTGACCTCTTTAGTTCTAAGGACCCTCCCAGCTCTGACATCCTGGGTTCTAAGTTTCCTCTCAGCTCTGACATCCTGGGTTCTAAGGGCCTTCTCAGCTCTTGACCTCCTGGGTTCTAAGGGCCCTTCCAGCTCTGACATCCTGGGTTCTAAGGGCC
>JAJPUD010006946.1:43936-118153 GCA_023553655.1 Myrmecobius fasciatus
CTTAGAACCCAGGACGTCAGAGCTGGGAGGGCCCTTAGAACCCAGGATGTCAGAGCTGGGAGGGCCCTTAGAACCCAGGAGGTCAGAGCTAGTAGAGTCTTTAGAACATACAGTTTGAGTCATTTGAGTCAGATTGAAAAGTGAAAAATTCAAATCAACTTGTGGTTTTGCTTTGTTGTGTTTATCATTTTTTCAGTTTTGTCTTATTCTTTGTGATCCCTTTTGGGGATTTTCTTGGCAAAGAGAGTAAAGCAATTTGCAGGAATTTCTCCCACAAACTGAGTAGTAGAGACTAATGGAACCTTAGAACAGAATGTCAGAACCAGAAGGAACCCAGATTTCAAATCCTAGTGCTCTTCCTTACCACCTGTGTCCCATGGGCATATCACACTCTTCTGGGCCTTACAATAAAATAAGGAGAATCCTTTCTATCACTATCCATCCTAAGGTTTTATGAACAGATTTTTAAAACTGAATAGAACCCAGCTTCTTCAAGTCGGGGAGACACTCAGGTGTTCCTTGGTCCAAATGCACCCAAACAGAAAGAATGACCCCAACATATGATTACCTAGTCACTTCATAGAATAAGGGGAAACCCGGCTATCTCCCAAGGAAGCCCATTCCACAGCAGAAAGCTTTGGTTAAATATGCCCAACTGTGGGATGATGGAACTGGCTCTACACATGGTGATGGCTCATGCCCTTTCTCTTTCAGGCTACTTGTTCATTCTATTAAGTGTCTGAGACCAGATTTGAACTCGGAAAGCCTCTTCCTATATACTTGCCCCTATACTGCCCAGCTAACCATTCCCAGTACCATCAATGACCTTCTCCTTTCTTTGGCACCCTCATCTAGGGGCTCCCCTCTCACCCTCATCCTTCCTCAAGTGTGGACCCAGTGAGGACCTCTGCTTTCTTTCTGAACTCAACGTCAGCTTACAATTGCATCAGTCTTTGCTCTACGCTGCCCACCTGTTCAACCAGAATAGAAATTGTTCTCTTGCAAATGCACTGTGATCCCTCAAGTGGATTTTTTGAACCTGAATATAAGCCAAGGCGAATCTCTGGTCCTGGAGGTGAGCAGTGGAAGGGGTACTTACAGAATGGTGTCCCTGGCTGGTTCCCTGCCAGATGGGGGTGGGGTAGAGCCGTGACTGGGAGCTACTGGTTACAGGAGGCAGAAGAAAATGAAGGAATCCACAGGGAAAGAATTGGGTGGACGGAACCCCTTGGTGCTGAGAGCTAAGGCTAAAAGTAGCTCTGCTTGCTACTCTCTAAAGGTCTTGGACAAGTTACTTCAGTCAAACTGAGACCTCAGAAAACCTTAGCTTAAAAAGGTCAAAGTCTCCCGATGGATTAAGCCTCAGACATTTGATTGAGCAAGACACTTATAACCTTGTTTCCCTCAGTTTCCTCAACTGTAAAATCAGTTATTGTGAGGATCAAACAAGATTTTCTTTGTACTTTGCAAACCTCAAAACCCTACAAATGCTAGCCCTTACTATATAGTTTGTCATTGTATTACTTGTTATACCCATCCCAATATTCCATCTTGCTGAGATCTTTTTGGATTCCTGCCAATCATCTATAAATTTGCTGAAATGTTTTTAGATCCCTCCCAGTCATCTACAAATTTGAATTTAAAAAAAATACAGAATAAGGAATATTAGGGCCAGAAGAAACTTTAGAATAAAAAAATGCTACAATGCTGTATGGGAGAACTGGATAGGTTCAGAAACTGAGACCCAAGAAGCAGAAGGGCTGACCTTGACCCTAACACTGATTTAGGAAAGAAGTCAAGAGACCTGGGTTCTGATGTTCGCAGTCACTAAGGTATTTAACCTCACTTTTCCTTCGAATCATTAGGAGGATCTTGTAATCTTTGGCCATGAGTCTGAACTACACCAACAGGAAGAGAAAATAGGGGGATGGTTTTAAGGGAGAATGAACAGTCTGTCCAGTGGTTGGAAAGGGGGATAGGACTTTGGAATAATCAAAGATAACTGTTCATAGAGTCATCACTCTATGAGCACATGGAGCCCTGCCTAATGAGTCTGGGAGGAGAACATCCAAACTTTTTTTTGTTTTAAGGCTCCACTAAAGAGGAAGGGGGCACACCATGTCAAGCCTTTTGAATAACAGGCACATTCCCAAGAGAGGAGTGAGCAAGCTGTTCCTATGTCCCTTCCCCCACCTTTAAACGAGACAAAACAGAAAATATTGACCCATATTAAAGGGAACTTTCTTGCCTGGAGTTCCCTATACCAATTAAAATCACAGGTTACAAAGCATATATTTAAAGGTTTACAATGTACACCTGGGTGGTGCAGTGGATAGAGTACCAGCATAGAGTGAGAAAGACCTGAATCCAAATCCTGGGCAAGTCCCTTAACTCTGTTGCCTCAGTTTCTTCATCTGTAAAATGAGCTGGAGAAGGAAATGACAATATCTTTGCCAATAAGAGCCCAAATGAGGTCATAAAGAATTGAACATGGCTGACAAAACTGAATAAAAAATGAGCTCATTTGATCTTTGTGAGGGAAATGCTATTACTGCCCTACAGACTTCTCTGTCTGTAACTCTGTGATCACCCCATTCCTTCCCCAGAAATGTTTTCATTCCATGAAAGCTTTTCCACGTGTCCCATCTAGAAGTGAATCTAGAAACTGTCCCTGGGGAAGCATTCTATAAATGCTCTGAGGGCTTTAACAGCTGGACATTACCCTAGGGTGTCATACAGCAGGGTACTCCAGTGACATTAGAACAGGGAGTGCAATGCTGAGCTAATGTTTTCTGGGGATGTGATGTACCTTGAGATAAGGCCCCGGAACTCCTCCCAAACTGTCCAAAAGCTACCCAGCATCAGCCTGAGACTGGATAATTTACCCAACCAAAGTTGGAATTCTAAAACTAGAGGGAAAAAAAAAAGTTCCATCAGATTGGGAAATGGATCATAGACTCCTTTTGGGGAGGGAGGGAAAAAGAGGGTGATCATGGAAATCAATTTATCTAAAGAACAGAATATCAGTGTTGGTCCTCAAGGATTATCTAATGTGAAGAAAACTAAATAATAAATAAATACAGAGAAGCTGAATTCACTACACTTGGCTCCTTTGTAATCCATGAACTTAAAAAAAAATTATCATTGTATTTCAATGTGATTTTGTGATCCCATGTATTATTTTAAGCATTTAAAAACATGATTCTGAGGAGCCCACAAAGGTTTCAGACTGCTAACGGGGTCCTGGGAAAGAAAAAAAACAAGATTCCAAGATCTTATTTTACAATAGTAAAACTGAAGCCACTAGAGATTCAAATTTTCCAATTTTACCTATCATTTTTGGGGGGCAAGGCAATTAGAGGAACTGTACATGCTTAACTAATATCAGATTGCTTGCTGTCTATGGGAAGGGAGATGAAAGGAGAAAAATTTGGAACAAGATTTTGCAAAGGTGAATGTTGAAAACTATTTTTACATGTATTTGGAAAAAATAAAATATTATTAAAAAAAAAGAAAGCAAGCAAAGGTGGAAGCATATTGTGAGCATAATATCAGAAGGAATGGAAAAGGTGGACTGTTTCTCAGTGTGCAGGAATTTGCGCTCTATCCCTTAATTGGGGATTCTGAGGAATGAAGGACTAAACAATGGAATGAGTATGTTTCTTGAAGACACGGAGACTCAGAAACATGTTGAAGCACAGGGACCATCACCTGAGGATTAAAATATTGTCTGGGTATTCCACATTTGACTACCTGGGATTTACCTATTGAATCTTCCCATCCCAAGGAGGCTTATCCAATTTACCTGGTAGGTATCCCATAGTAGAAGAACAATGAACTCATTCAAACTACGTTCAGGGGAGATCCAAGCTGGATTAGTGAAAAGCCTCCATAAATTGCTATTAGACCAGATAAGCTGAGGTCCCTTTTAGTCCTGACAGTCTGTATTCTTCCCCACATAGAGTCAAGAACTGTCATTATTTAATCATTTTCAGTCATGTCCAATTCTTGGTGATCCCATTTGGGGTTTTCTTATCAAAGATATTGGAGTGGTTGGCCATTTTCTTCTCTAGTTCATCTTCTAGATGAGGAAACTGAGGCAAACAAGCTGAAGTGACTTGCCCAGAGTCACCCAGCTAATAAGTGTCTGAGCCCAGATTTAACTCCACGTATGGTGCTCTAACCCATTGCACCATCTAACAGCTCTGGAATCAAGAAGAGCTCAATTCAAATTTGACCTCAGACATTTACTAGCTGTGTGACTCTTCATCTGTAAAACAGAGATAATAACAGCACCTAGATCTTTTGAGAGGATCAAATGGGTAATATTTCCAAAGTGTTTAGCAAACTTTAAAAAACCTGATAAATGCCAGCTATTATCACTTCCAGAGAATTGTCAGGATCCTACAGTGACATAGCTGGCATTATTATTGTGGTTTGTTCCTCAGGGAGGTGATGTCATGCGCCATTAAGTTGAATTTAAGGGAGGGAGGGTTGTGCAAAGTCACCAGACTCACTTTCTCCCCCAGAGCCATCTGGGTCCAGTGGCAAGATACAGATTACACATATGACCGACCCAGATGACTTCTTCCAGTCCTAAAACCTTCTTACAGATAAGTCTGAAGTGTTTGGGTTGGGAAAAAGCTTGAAGTATTTCCCCCGTCACCTCCCCAACACAGGTGCTATTTTATTGCTCCCTTTGCACGCTTAGATTTTAAGAAAGGTCAGGACACCTAATCCAACTTGAAGCAGATTTTGAAAGAAAAGATTTACTTTTATCTCTTTCCAAACTCTCTCCAGTCAATCTCCATTTGTACTTCATTTCTAGACACCATGATATTCCCTGCCCCATTCCTCTAACTCTTGGTTTCAGTACTAAAATAATCTCACTTTCTACAAGGGACTTTGGATTTTCCCTCCCACCCTTCTCATTTGAATTATATATCTGATAGAGACATTGCTTTTCTTTGTATGCTCAGAGGATTAACAGTGTCCCTCAAATTAGACTTCAGATATTCTTACCTCTCTCCCTTATACCTGGGCCCCAACAAATTTCCAGGTGCTGATTGGTTCCCTGATATACTGGATCAGGAAGTCAGAAAAATCAATGTTCCATCCTCAACCCTAAACCTCCAACTGTGTGACTATCAGCTCCTTCACCTCTCATGGAAATTTGCAGAAAAGGGAGAGCCAGTAGAATACAAAGTGACTTTAAAATCTTTAGCATAGGGGCAGATAACCAGTCAGAAAATCAGGAGGAATTAAGTAATGCTGGGCAAGTCAATTAACCTTGATTGCCTTAAAAAAAAAAAAAAAATAGGCTCTCTTTTTCCTTTAGCAATGGCAGCCACTATTCTAATAATTTTATTGTTCAGTTGTTTTCTGGTGTGTCTGATTCTTTGGCAAAGGTATTAGTTTGCCATTTCCTTCTCCATCTCATTTTACGGATGAGGAAACTGAAACAAGTGAAGGGACTTGTGTAGGGTCACACAGCTATTAAATATTTTATTTAATATTTTATTTATTAAATATATTAAATATTTTCCTGACTGCAGACAAGGTACTCTATACACTGAGCCATCAAACTGCCCTTTCTTCGAATAATATCTTCAATACAAATAAGCAGATTGACAAGACTTCAGCTAAGAAAATAGTTGAAGGAAGTGGGAATTTTGAACCTAAAGAAAAGGTACTAAGTGGCTCAGTGGACAGTCCTGGGCCTCAGGTCAGGAATTTGAATTCAAATCTAGCCTCAGACACTTACTACCTAATTATGCAATCTGAGCAAGTCACTCTGTCTGCCTCTATTCCCTCATCTGTAAAATGGGGATAATCACAGCATCTACCTCTCAGGATTATTGTAAGGAGGACCAGATGAGATAATGATTTAAAGCACTTAGTACAGTGCCTGACACATATTATTGTCTATTGCCATATCAACTGAGGCTGTTCTTGGAAAGGATGTACCAATCTATTTCCCTGAGGCTCCAACCATACTCCAAATCTAAATGCCAATTCCTTAGCCACCACTCCTATTACTGTACCACTTCCTCAATTAGAATGGAAGTTCTTGAAGTCAAATAATGTCTCACTTTTTCTATTTTTATTACCTCAGAGCTTAACACAGGAGTTTAGCACATAGTAGGCATTTAGTAAATACTTTTTTCATTCATTTAGTGATTCTTTGAATTTTTTTGTGTTCAACTCTTTCCTATCAAAGTATCATTGTAGCTGACCCCTACTTGGCCAGACTTTCTGTTCCCTTCCCCCTTTCAAATTCAGATTTTAACCTATAGTGGGCAGGAAAACCAGATTATAGTATTTAGTTCAATAAAACCAGCTCTGAGAGGCAGAGCCAAGATGGTAGAGTAAAGGTAGGAAACAATAAAACCAGCTCCTTCACTTGACAGCTCAGGGGAAGTTATTTACTTAAGGTTACCCAGTTAGCAAGTGGCAGAGTTGAGATTCAATCCTGGTTCTTGATTCCCAAACTCCAGTGTTCCTTCCTGATCATCCCAGTTACTAGTAGTCTCTCTCCCTGCTAAGATTGTGTGTTTGTTGCATCTTCCCCTTGAGGGCAGGAACCATGCTGCTGTCTATGTAACCATAGTCAACAACAAAGCAAAGTTAGAACTGGACCAGAAGTAATCTAGTCCAAAAAAAGAAATTCAAGGGGCAGCCAGGTGGTGCAGTGGATAGAGCATCAGCCCTGAAGTCAGGAGGACCTGAGTTCAAATCTGGTCTCAGACACTTAACACTTCCTACTGTGTGACCCTGGGCAAGTCACTTAACCCCAATTACCTCAGCAAAATAAATAAATAAAAAAGAAATTCAAGCCCAGGAATATTAAACTAATGAATGTCATGGATCCAATCCTGGAGCCAGGCTTCAAACCCAAGTCTCTGACATCCTTTTCATAGAATGAAAAAGGCATTCATGAGAGCTTAATTTCAGACATTTACACATAAGTTGGCAGACTCCTTGGGTGTTTGCCATTGAGCCCATATAGCTGTGGTTACTGATCAGGACACCCAGATATTGTGATTTATTGTGATTTGTCCCGGAAAGCAGTTCAACCTGTTTGGTGATGGTCACCCTTTGCTTTCTATAGATACAAACACATTCTTGATAGTGGTGGAGCCTCACACTCACTGCTTCAGCCTTAAAGGCCTTGGAAATAAGCATGTAATTTCATAATCATAGTATTGTAGAATGACAAGAAAGACCCAGGGAGTCCAGCTGATCTATATGACTTGTATTGCCTCAGGCAAATAAATTTCCTCTCTCTGGGCTAGTTTTCTTCATCTAAGGGGGTCACGGGTGGAAGTAACCAGGTAGCCCAGCGCTGTCAGGCCTGGAGTCAGAAGGCCCTGGTTCAAATCTGACCTCAAACACTTTCTAGCTGGGAACATCCCTTTACCTCTGTTTACTACTTATTGGAGAAGGAAATGGCAAACCCAGCCTACTATCGTTGCCAAGAAAACCCATGGACAGAATGAAAACCCATGGACAGAATGGGTGTGATAGGGTCGGTCAGGATCACGAGGATTTGCATGCAACTGAACAACAATATCAGACTGTTAAAAGTCTTTTCCTCTGACTTCCTCCTATCAAAAAGAAAACTTCCTGGAGGTCTGGCAGTACCTACTGGGGAACATGGGGGGAATGGGAGGGGCTCAACCTGTGGGGACATTGGTCAAGGGTTTGGCCCATTGACCCACAGGGAAGTAGGTGCTGTCTGGCTCCCAGAATACTGTTCTCACACTTGTGGCCAGCCATGAGGTCTCTCTGGGATGGAAGGAAATAGGAGTAGGGTCTAAATGAGGGTGTGCAGGGTAAGCCCAGTGCTAATCGGAGCAGGAGGGCCTGGGAAACCCGGCACTAAAATGCTGGGCACCCCTGTTTATATCTGACCTTTGTTCCTCATGAGATCTAATACCTTCTAGCCTAGTTGGAAGAGACCTTAGTATAGGAATATCCAAGCTGGGAGAATCCTTATAGCTCATTCAGTCCAAGGTCCAGGGTCAACAACCTGACCGACAGGGTCAAACCTTTGGAGGAGAGCTGAAATGACAGATACTTCCCACCCTGATGTGACCAGGCTGCTTTCTTTCTTCCAAGCACCCCTGGAGACAGAAGAGACAGTGTAATATTCTCCTAGAGTACTTTACCTTGAGAAGGGTTGGCAAAAGGAGAATCAAGGTGAGGAGGAAGGGGAGAGAGAATCCACGATCTTTTAGCTCCCCAAAGGCCTTAAATCTTTGAAAAATTTTTGATCTCAACCTATCGGAAATGAAGGGAATTCAGTTCAACTCAATTCAATAAACATTAAGCACCTACTATGTGCTAAGTGCTAGAGATGTAAATAAAAGCAAAAGACAGTGCCTTGCCCTGTACAAACAAATATATAGGAAGTAAGCTATATATAGGATAAGTAGAGGGACTAATTAAAGACAGAAAGCACTGGAATGGCAGCAGGTGCTTCCATGAGGGCAGAACTGTTCACAAGAATATCTTCTTGGCATACAGATGGGCCCATTTCTTAGCTAATACCATCCCTGTCATCCTCCAATCTCACAAAAAGGGTCAATTCCACTCAATTCTTAACTCAAGGAAGTCTCTGGACTTTTCTTATACTTAGCCTTGAATGACAGTTCACCACCGTGAACCAGGAACCCAAAGTCCAGGTTTCTAGTCCATACTGACCACTGTCTATAGATCTTCAGAAAGGTTATTTCATTTGACCTTAAGTCTCTTTATCCATTAATACAATGACCTAGATGATTTCGTAGGGTCCTTTCCGGCTCCAACATACAATGTGATACAGGTCCCTTTTACATCCAACTAGTTCTAATTCAACAATTCCTTTTCAATTGATATTATGTTCCTGCTGTGTCTAAAGCCCTGGCGATTCCTGTCAGTTATTCAATTAGTTAGGTGAAAATACAGAAGGTGTAATTATAATGGCCAAGTTTGTTCCAGAAGAAGAGATAAAAAAACATACCTTCCTCTCTTTGCAGAGCTAGGGGCTTTGGGTGTGGAATAAAATGACAGAGGCAGTTGAAGTGCTGGTTAGTTTTGCTAAAATTTTTTCTCCTTTTTTAGAAGAGATGACGTAGTAATTATTTGTGATAGAACACTGAGTATCCATCCTGTACTCTAGTACATCACACAGCATTCTTGGACCATGAATAGCCTTATCCAGTAGCTTCCCCCAAATGGCCAAGGAATTAAGTAAGCTTTCATAAATGACAATCAACCCTACCTGAAGATAGAAACGCTCCTAAAACAGCTGCAAACAAGGAAGTGCCCACTTGTTAAGGGGAATACCTTTTTCACTGTCTGTGAGAAATGAACAGTGTTCATCAATCACATGATCATGAATAAACAGAAGGGGACAATAAAAGAAACCCCAAAATAGGATGTTCTGGGTGGAGGGAAATGGGTGGAGGCCTAGTATATACCTATGTTCATTAAAAAAAAAGGTATGGGAAGGCGTGGTATGTCATTTCCACAAATCATGTCTTCCATTGGTGATTCCATCCTAACTGAACAATTACATAAGTTTTTTTAAAGCTTCAAAACCCATTTTTTATTTATGTAGGTTTAAAAGCAGTAGAGATGACAGATAAAGTCAAGATCAAAGTCAGTTTGTAAGGAGAAAGAGAAAGGAAGGAAGAAAGATGAGTACATCTGAGATTCTGATTGGACAGCCAAGGGAAAGGTGTCCAGGAGAGATGAGAGGGCTCCTTTATAGGCTTCATATGTATAGAGATTAAAGCATAGGGTTGAAGAGATCAACTGGTGGGAGAGAATTTAAAGAGGTGGAACCCCAGGACAGAACTTTGGAAGACAGCAATATGCTAAGTGGGCAGGAAATGGATGAAGGTTTAGTAAAGCCTGAGTAGTGGTGAGCTAGATTGTAGGAAAATTAGGAGAGTACTGTTAAGGAAGAGAGAATGTCCAAGAAGAGAGATTAAATGACAGCATCCTGAGCCAGAGTCTCAGGAATTTAAAATTTTAGAATCTAGAAACGAAAAATCACAGGTAACCTTCTTGAAAGTAATTTCAGTTTAATATTGGGATGGAGGCCAGTTCAGTGAAAAATCTGGGCCTTTACACTGGTTCCCCTTCCCTTCCTAGAAGGTTTTGCCACCCCACAGGTCAAGGTATCACCTTCAAGTCTCAGGTCAAGTATCGCCCCCCTTCACGAGACCCTTCCTCATCTTCCCCATGGTTAGTGCTGCTCTTGCATCTCCTAATCTATGTAGTACATGCTGCTTCCCCCAGCAGAATATAAAAGACTATTCTTTTGTCATTGTTTCCCCAGCATATAAAAAATGCTCAGGCAGGGGGTAACTAAATGGCAAAGTGTACTGAGCACCAGTGTCCTAGAGTAGAGAAGATCTGGGTTCAAATACTATCATTTAACATTTCTGAGTTGTGTGACTCTGGGTAAGTCATTTAACCCCAATTGCCTCTCAAAAAAAAAAAAAAATGCTTCCACCATTGCAAAAGATGTGATGGAAAAGCCATCCACTCCAGAGAAAGAACTATGGAGACTGGCTGAAGACTGAAGCATACTCCTTTCCCCTTTTTTCAAATTTGTTTTTTCTTTCTTGTGGTTTTTCCCCTTCTTTCACAACATGACTAATATGCAAATGTTTAACATGATTGTACATGTACAGCCTATACGGGAAGAAAGGAATTTAGACAGAAAAATTTGAAACCCAAAATACTATAAAAATGAATGCTGAAAACTAGCTTTACATGTAACTGGAAAAATAAAAATAGCATTAAATGCAAAAGGAGAAGAAAAAAGGAAACTGAAATCACAAAAAAAAAAATTGCTCAGAGAAGGGTCGTGGTTGAGAAAGGAAGCAGGTGAAGCCAGAATCTACCATATTGTAAAGACCCTTCCAAGATGACATTCCATTTTTTGAGGTCTCTTCCAGCCCTAAAAATTCTAGGATTCTACATTCTGAGGATGACCAAAAGGGCAGTTAAAAATGAGTATCAATCATTGACCAAGTAATTAATGTATGTTTAACCAAACCACAGATGAATTCCGAATGGGATAAAGAAAGCTTTCATGTCTCTCCAGAGAAATGGTTTCCCCAAGTTACAGAGCTGATCTCCTTTCAAGCCCTTCTGTGCTCTGCCTTTCTGTCCCCTTTTGATGCCTTTCCTCTCTCTTGCTGTTCTCTGATTTGATAGGATAGTGGACATTGGGAATGAGAGGGAATGAAGGGACCTGGGATCCTTGCAAGAACAACATCTGGTGAATTAGTCCTTTATGAGGGAAAGATTGTGTATTGATTAGAGCTGAGAGCCAATGAGATCAAGGTCAATGACTTCATGTTAACAAGTGTAAAAAAAAAAAAAATCAGAGAGGTTCTTAACATTTTTTTTTTCTTAAAACCCTGTTGAAGCTTATAGATCCCTTCTTGGAATATTTTTTAACGCATAGAATGAAATATTAAAAAGATTCCTCTTCCCAAGCTCATGTACTTGACATGTACTCTGATGGTATCGATTCTAAGGTCACTTCCAACTCCAATTCCATAAGTCTAGATTCTCTTTAAAACAAGACTAAGAGATGCCATTTTTTTATCTAGGTTTCCATCAGAATCATCTACTATTAGGCAGTGACTTTGTCCCAGAGCTCTGATAATTTAGAAGGCAATTGGACTCCTTTATAGGAAGCTAAGAAATGGGACTCTAAAGGTGGGCCTAGACCACCCTGCTTCCTAGCTGTGCCTTCCCTGGAACTCCAGGCCCTTTCCCTCCACACAACCCAGAATTTATCCTTAAAAACTAGTGTGAGGGAGCATCTCCTGCTGGTTTTTGTTCTGTATTCCCAGTTGCTACAGTTCCAGAATTGTCCAGTTTACCACAACGATGCTGCCTCTTGCCTGGGGCAGAGTATAAAGGTTCAGTTAAAATTACCTCAGCTGATTTTCTTAAAAGCTGCCCTAACCACATCAGGAAGAAGTTTGAGTCACACTGGGGCCATGTCTCAGTGTGTTGATAGCTCATATTTATGGTTCTTTCTCCATCTACTTGCCTCTTAGCTGCCATTCCTGGAGAGTTCAGAAAGCCCTGAAAACCAGATCAAAAAAGCAAAGCCCTTTCCCCAAAGTGAAGGGACTCCCCACTAATCTTCCCACCTATTGCTCTTCCACATACTCTCCTTTTCCTCCCCCATCCTAACCCCACAGGAAACTGAGATCCATTTGCTTGGGAATGAGGAACAAGGTGGCAGTTCTAATGGGCAGACTAAGGGACCTGTGAAGGAAGGAAGGCTGTCCCAGCCCAGAGTGTTGACACCGCCATTGTGTGTACGCAGTCTGAACCTTCCCAGGCTGGATCAGAGCCAGGTGAGCAGACATTTTGATTGCTGGAAAGGTATAACCCCAAAGGAGGAAGGGAAACAGCTTCCTCAGACAGAGGGAAGACAACCCCGGGAGATTAGGTTCGGAAAGGGGAGGCTTTCATGCCAACCACTATTTGAAGCCAAATTCTCTCTGCAGCCAGCTGATGAAGAAGTATTCTCTCCCTGCTCTGGGAACCAAAGATAAAGTCTGTGTTCGCACAGGTCTGGGAAGAAGACAAGAGTAAGACCAATTATTCAGCTGATTCAGGAAACAGGTTTCTGGGCTCCAATTATCCAAATTGATGGTTTACACAGAACAGAATACGCCCCCCCTGCCCCAGTGAAGCAGGGATTGTTCTGACCTCCAAAGAGAACCAGCACCTACAGCTATAGGTCTTTCTGTTTGTTGTTCAGTCATGTCCAACTCTTGTAACCCCATCTGGGGTTTTCTTAGCAAAGAGACTGAAGTGGTTTGCCATTTCCTTCTCTGGCTCGGCTGCCTGAGGGGGATTAGTAGGTGGATTGTGAAGAACTCAAGCTGGGCTCACAACTCCTTTGCAAAACTCTCTAGAACCCTTAACGTGTCCTGTAGTCTGCCCTCCCTGGATCATCCCTGCCCATTGCTTTACCCGACCCTATTACTCCATCCACACACTCAACAATTTAGATGAATTCTTGGATGATACCCCCAAACGATCCCTTTTCTTGGTAGGATCTTTCCTTCTAACAAATCTGTGAGACAGAGACCACCTGGTCCAACCTTTTTGTACAGGAGGGAACTGAGAAGGTGGAATATTTTATAAGCCGGCAAATAAAAGAGCTGGATTTGAACCCAGGTTTCAGGATACTAGATCCTAGAACCTCCTCTGGCATTGGATTCTAGATTGAGATGAGGGAGACTTTAGAGTCCAATGCCTTTGCCTTCCAAATGAGGAAACTTGAGTCTGGGAGAGATTCAGCGCCTTGGCCAGGGTCTTGTAAGTAGCCCCAAGTTCTGTGTCCTATCCATTAAGCCAAGCTGCCTCTCTACTCCAATGACCCATAAGACCTAGCACCCTCCTGCCATCTCTGCCATTCGATTTACCATCTTTGTCCTTCTAACATTAAATAAGTTCAGAGCAATAAGAGGCACAGAGTTAACCCCAAAAGGCCTGAGTTCAAATTCTAGCTCTGCTATGTGAACCTGGACAAGGTACTATCTCTTTTGGCTGAAGGACTGGAGGAAGAAGATCCCCCTGCATCCTATGACTGCCTATCAGACAAAGGTCCCAATGGCCCGCTACGGTTGACTGCCACTTAGGAATGTGCAGCTTGGTGTAAGTCACCCAAGATGAGCAGGGTTGATATTCTGGATTCTTCTGGCCTTTGCTCATGAGACTCTGCTCAGCATCAGCACTTAGAGAGATGAGGAAGAAAACTGACTAAGGTAGCCTAGGATACTACCTGGAGTTCCCCTGAGCTGTAACTGCTGAGATGGGCTTCCTTGTTCCAACAAAACAAACTCTAGGAGAACTAAGACCCAACTCAGCCTGCCATCAGTTTTTGTGCAGCCAAGTTTGCCAGCTCCAATGGAGGGGGATAGAGAGCACTGGTGAAGTCAGAGAGGTCTGAAGTGAAATCCTGCCTCAGATCCTTGCTAGCTGAGTGACCCTCAGCTTTCTCATCAATAAAATGGAAGAGATAATAGTGTCTGCTATCCCAGACTGTCCACTGAGAAAGCATTTCAGGTGCTTGTAACATTTAATATACAATAAGTGTGAGCTGGGTTAGATTATTTAACTTACCTAATACAATAAATATGTACTCATGTACTACTATTATTAATATGCTCCAATTGTTACTGTGCATATGAGGTCTTTCTTTTTGCCACTGACCTCTTTGGGGTACATGTGTCCCACAGGACACATTTTAGTCACCTCTTCTAGAACGATTCCATCTTTTCCAAAATGGTTGGGACCAGCTCCCATAGCCCCAACACCACCAAGGATTTATGGATCACTGACTGTTGCAGGCACAGTGTTAAGTGATGGGTAAACAAAAATAAAATGGAGTCCCTATCCTTAAGGAGCTTGTTACATAGAGAGCTGATGGGAGAAAAACTTACTTAGTACCTCGCACATCAATGACAGACTGAAATGTTTAAACTAGTAAGATGCCCACAGAAAGGAGACCTTCTACTCCTTTCATGGTGTAGATGAGAAAAGGAAAGTCCACAGTTTTGTCCTGGATTCACCCAATAAATGGCTGAGCCAAGACCAAGTTCATGTCTTTAGCTTTAGCTCAACAGTTGGATTATTAACAAAGTTAATAATTTTCTTAGTTTGATCACAGCCTGACTACCATGGACAGCAGGAAAGATCCCAAGTATTAATCTATCCTCAAAAAAAAGGAGGCAAGTCACTTAACCCCAATTGCCTCAGAGGAAAAAAATGCAATGGAATAATAAGTTGAGAAAGCAACAACTGTAGAAATCTAAGAACTAGGATATATATAAATGATTGGCTTCCAAATGTTTCTAATGGAAAATACAGGCTTTGAGTATGTTTTAGTAATAATTTCTGAAAATCTGATTAAGGATTTTACATATAAAATGACAACAAGTATAAAGAAATATTTCAAATTATCTTTCCCCCACCTTATTTTGAGAAAGGCTCATTTTCCAAGCCCTCACAGATCCTTCAAGATTTTTCCTTCAATCTAGCAGTGACATTATCCATATCAGATACAAGGGCCTGACAAAATCAGAAAACAAGTGGTATATAAAAGAAAAGTTTCAGGTGGATCGAACTCCTAATTTAATGTTCTTATAGCTCTATCATTAATAGGATTATATCCATAAGGTTTGACCTGATTTTCACCACATCACCTGGTAACTAGAAAACCAAATTTAGGAGGTTGTATAGGATTGTATCAATCTTATTACTGGTGGATTTTAGTAATATTAAACAGGAAATCTTTGCATAGGAATCAGAGAAGCAGATCAGCCCCCTTCAGAGCTGCCTATGATAATCATTCAGCAGAACTGATATCACTGGTCTAGCAACAAATAGCAGTTGGTGCTTTAATTGAAGCCTGTCAGGAGGTAACATCTAATTAGCCACGATCTACAGCCACTGCGCCTTCGGTGTAATGCATGATTCTGGACAACTCTGGAAACTACAGGATTCCTTAGTGCCGGGGACACTCATTCATCATGTTGGTAATCTTTCTCCCCTGCAAAAAGTGGCTTTGCTACCCTCAGATCTTGCAAATGCCAGGCCCACTCCTTCTCTGGCCCCATGTCTGCGGGCAATGCCCATGTAGACTGCAGTAAAAGTTGTAGCTCGTGATGGCCAAGTTTATCCCTTTCCGTTTCCCCTTCTGTTTTGGGTTGCCATCCCTTGCCTATGCCCAGGCTCACAGCTTCCTGCAAAGACTCAACTCTGATGGACTTTATTTCTCCAAGGTCTAAGTGATATCAGGAATCAGCTGGATCAGGTCCAAGTATCTTATCTAATCAGGTGGCCAATATTCTCCCCATTTCCTTTGAAAGCCTAAAGCCTTCCCCTTCCATTGTACTTTAAGCATATATAAGCTTGGTCCTTTGGTTTCTTAGGGAAGTCACTTAAACTCCAAGACAAATTTGATATTCTGGGGGTCTCATGATTCCTACATCGCCCATAATCTTTATGAAGGGAGGTGACCTTTCATTGTGATCTTGTGAGTGTAAGAGATTTCCCTTTTTGGGTCTTAATTTTCCAATCTATAAAAGAGGAAGGGGAAGAGCTGGACTAGATGCCCATTCATTCAAACAGTAGCTTTTTACTAAGTCCCTACTATATAAAACACTGTTAAGTGAAGGGGGAATTATTGTTGATAATTAATTTATGACTTAAACAGATGAATGAAAAAAGCATTTAATAAGCGCTCACTATTTGCCAAAGTCTTGTGCTAAGTACTGGGGATACTTAATACCACCTCCATTGGAAAACTGACCTTCTCCCTTGAGTCAGTAATGACTTTCCCTCCTCCTCCCTCCTCTTTGAAAGCTCTTGGTTTCTGGATGTTCCTATTGTGTTTTATGGTTATCTGATCTCCTTGCTAGCTGGGGCAAAATGATAGCTTATAAGGACATTTTCACTCTGGTTCAAGCTTCCCTTCCGGAACCAGTTGAATACAAAAAAGACAAAGTACATGAACTAGTCAGCCTCAATTTCCCTATCTACAAAAATGAGAATTTTCCATTGAGAGATCATCTCACCTAAAAATATTAAGTGACTTGACCTAAGATTTTGTAAGTTAGATTCAAGCCCCAAACCTCAGACTTCAGAGTTAGATCTTTTCCTTTTTGGGCAAATGTAAACTTTTACAATGCTGTGTGGATGTCAGCTAAATCACTTCCCTTTTATTGCTCTACAATCTCGGTAACTTTTATACAAGACATACCATTTTTTACATCCATGACTTTACTGTCCCCTCTGTCAGTTTATGGACAGCTGGGTGCAGTAGCTGCTAGAGTGCAACCTCACATTCAGAAGACTTATTCTCAAGAGTTCAAATCCAGCTTCAGATACCCACTGTGTGACCCTGGGCAAATTTAACCCCATTTGTCTCAGTTTCCTCATCTGGAGGAGGAAATTCCAGCATCTCTGTCAAGAAAACCTCAAATGAGGTCATGAAGACCTAATAGCATCAATAATCTACTTCCTTCTCACTTCTGGTTAGAATCCTTTACAACTCATCTCAGGCACTTCCCTTCCACAAGAGGCTTTTCCCCTATTAGTGCTTTCCCTCCCCCAAATCACCTAGTATCTATTAATGTGAATATCTAGATATTCACAAGTTGGATACAGATGTCTGACACACAGTAGGTACTTAATAAATATTGATTAGCGGGGCAGCTAGGTGGCACAGTGGATAGAGCACCAGCCCTGAAGTCAGGAGGACCTAAGTTCAAATATGATCTCAGACATTTAACACTTCCTACTGTGTGACCCTGGGCAAGTCACTTAACCCCAATTGCCTCAGCAAAAAGCAAATAAATAAGTGAATGAATAAATAAATCAATATTGATTAGCATGCCATTGATGCTGTAGAGGGGACCCTGAATTATGATTATTAATAAAAGTTTGTTGGACTGAACTCCAAAGATATTCTAGCACCTTCCTTGTCTTTTTATTTTATTTTTTTTGCTGAGGCAATTGGGGTTAAATGACTTATTTGCCCAGGGTCACACAGTACCTTCTTCACTCTTGATCCCCAAGCAGCTCCCCCAAACTAAATGCTCTCGCAAGGCTACATTCCAGAAAAATGACCAGCCACTTCTGGTCTCACTGGGTGCCCCATGTCAACACTCAATGAGCATGGGGGGAAAGAGGCAGGATTCTGCTGAATCTTGGATGAGATGTGCCATCCCTTATCAGTTCAATAGTTCAAACATTGTACTTGCTCCAAAAGCTGGGAAAGTTCAACCAGTTTCAAATTTAACCCAACAGGGGGAAGGGCACATAAATATCTAGGATAATAGCAAAGTAACATGAGAGCAAAGGAGAGGTTCTCTCTAATAAGGGAGAGTACCCAAAATACACAATCACCTTTAATACAAGGGAATGTGACTCAGTGCAAAGGGAAAGTCTAGGCAAAATATCAGAGAAATATAAGGAGAGAGTATTACTTTTGGACAATGGGCGAGGGGGGAAAGCAAGTTTCCATGGAAGAATGAGGCCCCAGAATTTGGACCTTCAAAGGAGGATAGAGCAAGGAGGGAAGAGAGAGTGGAAGAAAGGATTTAAATCCCATTTCTGACACTTATGGAACTAAGGGATTGGGAAACTCAACTTTGATTTTCTGTATCTCAGATTCCTTTTCTGGGAAATGGGACTAAAAAAAAAAAAAAAAAAAAAGGACCATCATGAAGAAAGTACTTTGGAATCCTCGCACATATTCATTCTGTTTATACTTCTAGATGTCTACACCAATAGGCTATGAGTTCCTGGTATTGTTTCTTTTTTTTTTTTTTTGTCTAGCAGAACATCTGGTACAAAGGAGGGAAAATAAATACTTGTTGATAGATTGACGCCAATGAGAATTAATATTATTTTTGCTGAAGCAATTGGGGTCAGATGACTTGCCTAGGGTCAGTCACACAGCTAGGAGGGGTAAAGCCTCTGAGGCCTCCTGATTTCGGGGTCAGTGCTCTGTCCACTGTGCCATGTGCCATGTAGCTGATCCAGAGAATTATCACTATGGTGTTTAGGGAGAAGTGTACTCCAGATAGGAGGGATAGACAAAGCAAAGGTGTGGAGGAGGGAAAGGGAAGGAAGAATAGAAGACCAAGAAGTCCCCCCAGTCTGGAAAAATCTATGGCTCCCTTCAAAGTAAAAGCTGAGACACTGCACAGAGTTATTAGCACTTTTTTTTTCTTCCTCTTGATATGTTCTTTTGTTATTATTGTGTAAGTCTTTCTATCCTTCCAGGAGATAACTACCTTGAAGGTAGGAACTGTTTTAAACTCTTATCCTCAGAACCTAATATAATACTTTGCCCATAGGAAAGCCTTAAACTTAAGCTGAATCAGGTACTGACTATGGAGAAAGGGAAAATTAAGGCAGAAAATCCTGCATCTTTCCCCCAAGGCTCAAAGAGTATTAGAATGTGGTACCTAGTGAGTCCAGAAGTGGCTGGTAGTTACTTCTAGAATGTAGCCTTGAGAGGATGACAAGGGACTGTCAGCATTTAGTTTGGGGGTCAAGAGTGAGAAAGGTACCAGGATATCTCTTGAATTCAATCCAACAAACTTTTATTAATCACCTTTTGTACTTAGGGCCCCCTGGACAGCAGCCCTGGCATGCTAATCAATAAGCACTCAGAGTCAGGATACCCTCCACCTCCTCTGGAGACATGGTACACTAAAAATTACTCCCCTTCTATGACTAAAACTGATACCACATACCTGCCACCTTTGCACTTGTCTTTGCTACCTTGTCTTCAAACACAAAATCTCACTGTCTTCAAGTATTTGTAATATGAAGAAGAGGGATTAGACAGGTTCTGCTTGGGCCAAAGGCAGAACTAGGAACAATAGACTCGTGGAACAAAGTTTCAGAGGGCCAAATTAGGTTTGATGTAATGAAAAGGTCCAAATGTAGAATGCATTGCCTTCACTGATAGTGAACTGCCCATCACTGGAGTTGTTTAAAAGGAGTTTAGATTATTTGTCATATGTATGGTTTAGGGTTTGGGCAGCTAGAGGGAACAGTGTATAAAATGCCAAACCTGCAGTTAGGGAAAACTGAGTTCAAATCCAGCCTAAGATACTTCTTAGCTGGTGATCCTGAGTGAGTCACTTAACCTTGTTTGTCTCAGTTTGTTCATCTGCAAAGTGAACTAGAGAAACCACTCCAGTGTCTCTGCTAAGAAAACCCCAAATGGAGTTGGACACACTGAAAAATTGTCTGACCCCTAACCAGGGTTAGTATAAAACAGCCAGGTCTCTGTACATCTTATAATCCTATTGAAATGTAGATCTTTGAGTTGGTCTAGCCCTTCTAGAAAAACATTTGGAAATATGTTCCCAAAGTTACTGTGCATGCTCTTTGACTCAGCAACACCACTTATAAACTCAAAAGATCAATGAAAAGATTTTTGCATAACAGCAAAGAACTGAAAACCAAATGGGTGCCCATCAAATGAGGAAAGGTTTAAGAAAAATCATGGTCTGTGAATATAAGGGAACGTTGATGTGTTATAAAAATGGTGAAAGGAACAATTTCAGAAAATTTTGGGAAGATTTATATGAACTGATGCAGGGAACAACTTAGAAAACCAAATGGGTGCCCATCAAATGAGGAAAGGCTTAAGAAAAATCATGGTCTGTGATTATAAAGGAACACTTATGTGTTGTAAGAAATGATAAACAGAAAAACTTGGGAAGATTTGTATGAACTGATGCATGGAACAACTTAAGACACTAAAAATTACAAAAATAAATGACTTTGAAAAATCTTTTAAAAAAATGCAATGACTAACCATGAACTCAGAAGAACATAAAATACAGTATCCATCTCCTGACACAAAGGGCTGAAATTCAAGATAAAGAATTTAACACATTCTTTAGACAGGGCTAATCATTGTCTGTATTATAAGGTGGGTTTTCTTTCCCCCTAAATGCTAATGGAAGAGAAAATAAATGATTTAAAAGAAGTGAATTTTTCTCATTGATTGCACAATTTTATTTCATTTCTCCATGTGCATAAAATCCAGCCCACAGTGAAAGTGATCCACAAGCATTTATTATTTAGCACTCACTATGCCTGACACCCTGCTAAGCACATAGCTGTTCAGAAAATTCTTGTTGGAATAAATGATTGAATCCGACTGTATTGAATAGAGGGGTCATCAGATACCAGCTATATGATCATGAAAAATGAGGGGACTTGGATTTCCCTCAAAGGTCCCTACCAGCTCTGACTCTAAGATCCTAGGATTCAGTGAATTGAGCCTCCCAGTCCTTTTAATTCATCTGTCAATAAACTGTGCTTTCTTCTATTAGGAACCCTTTTGGAGTTGGGGGGGAGGGCAAAGAAGCAAAAGAATACAAGAGCTGGGTGGGGCTCCCTTCATAGAATAAAGGGCAGGGACATGGAATTATGCTGCTGAAGAGAAATTCAAGCCAGATAACCTCTGGAAGATCCCCTTCCAGATCTAAATCTTAGACCTCTCTACTCTCTGCCTCCTCAGCCTCTTGACCTGGAAAATCCCACCCTTCCCATGTTGCCTGATTCTCTTGGAAGCCTTTGAGGCCAGCAGGAATTCAAATGCCCAGATCCTGAGGTCCCAAATGAATGTGAAATAATAATGATGATGATAATAATGAGGAGAAAGAACTCAAATCCAGGCCAACCCCAAAGGAACACTGCAATTTTGAGTCAAGCCAGAACTCAAGTTACTGGAATTCAGCAAGCAAGCTGCCTTTCCTGGGCTGTTATAACCACCATTCTATGGTTAGACAAAAACACATCTGGTTTGACTTCTTGTTCCTCATCTACCCCTTCCCCCCAATCCTAACCCTTCAAATTTTCCCCCTCACTTTGTTAAAGCATCAAGAAATGCAAACAAAGACTTACATGGAGCCGGGGAATTCCAACATGGAAAACTTGAGTGTTTCAAGAGCAAATGTATTCATTGAGTCAAGTCATGAGGGGATGGATGATGGGAATTAAGCAAGCACCACCAGCCAGCTAATGGCCACCATTTAGGAGCCAGAGTAAACCCAGAGTCAGTATGTGGCCTCAAACCACCAGCCCCAGGACCTTGGACATAAGGAGCGATGAATGGCAGGAGCATGTCTAAAGATGAAGGCAGGGAGGGAAGAAGAAAAAAGGGAATTCCAGATGTGTACGTGCACTATCAGGCCAACTCAGCATTCCTGTGGCAACCTCTTAATTTCCTTACTGAGAATCCGAATTCTCTTTCTTTCCCAGGCTTCAGGTTTTACAAAGAGAATTGGAGAGATGGGGTGGATAAAAGGAAAGATTTTAGAATACCTGAGCATTCCATATGCTGCCTTAGACACTTCCTAGCTGTGGAATCCTAGGCAAGTCACTTAACCCCCAAGTGCCTCAGTTTCCTCACCTGTAAAATTGGGGGGGGGGGGCGGGCTCTGACTTAATGGCCTTTCTTCAAGTTGTCCATTCAGTCAATACTGGTCAAGGCTAGAACATCACCCTCTCTCCACACTGACCCTGGTGCTCTTTCTACTATGCTTTATTACCTCACAGAAGGAAAGGCCCTTGATATGACTGCCCGACTAATGCTGTTAGACCCCCCACTCACCCAATAACCCCACCCTGCCATAACTTTCAGCAAGTCTTATTTACCTTGCTGAAAATTCCTTTGCTGATGAGAAGCAAAAGCCAGTTGCCATTATTCAGGGTTTGGAGTGGTCAGGAGGTCCTGTTTTGTGGACAAACTGAGTCCGGGCTCTGCTTGTCTACATTTTGGTCAGTTTGCTGCTTATTAGCACCTCCAGGAATGGGGAGGAGGCAAGAGAGGAAGTCAGATCCAAAGGTGATTTAATTATTTCTAAAAATGAGGCTGAAACCCAGTTAAACTATAATAAAGTAGGGATAAAGGAATTAGAGATGCAATCTTGTAGGAGCAGGAGGAAAAACCAAATTGTAGAATGTATATGTGTTGGGAGGTGGTAAGTAGTTTTGATTTTCAAGGCTTGGACACTGAAGAAACAAATGACACCCAGTCAAGTCATGGAACCATTATTGAATGATTCATGATAGCTCTGACTTTGAAATCTGAATTTCTAACAGTACTCAGACTTCCAAGGATTTTGGCTTACAATATCCTTAGAGGGCAGTGGAAATCAGGTGGTAAAAGGGCATTCATTACCTTTAAAGTCAGAGGGGAAGCCACGAATGGCCTGTGTGGACTTAAATCTCTCAGGACCTAGATGACCTCATTTGGAAAATGGGAGAACCAGACTGAATTCCCTTAGCTCTAAGCTTGTCTTGTTCTAATCTAACCACTTTGGATTGTACATGAGAAAGCACACGATTTCTGGATTTGTCCTAGAGCTAGGAATTCATCAAGGTCTTTGGATTCCAACTCCAGTGCTTTCCACTCAACAGGAATCCTCTGATGTATCCTGACTTCTGGTGTGTTGAATACCCAATTAGCCTCAGAAGCTGTTGGGGAGGGAGAGAAATCAGGGAAGGAGAAGAGAGCTTCCAAACTTGGAATTGTGTCAAAAGGACATTTACCTGGAACTCCGAACCTCAATAGAAATATCCTTTGAGCTACAAAATGCAACGTGCAGTTGTCCAGTCTCTGCTTACAGAGCAAATGAATGAAATTTTACTATATCACCCACTGACATGCTCTTGACCTGGTTTTTCCATGCCAGCTAGCTCAGGCCATCTCATTTGGCACAAGGCTGGCTGAAAGAATTCAGTGGCAGAAGCTGTTTTCTTAGCTTGCCCCTGGCTCAAAAAACTCCAGGCCTTAAAGGAAGGTTTACCGAGTTCATTTCCAGGTCTTTGGCCATTTGGGGTAGACATGTTGGGGTGAGGGGTGGGAGTGGAGGGTTGGAGAGATAAAGGAGGGGGAGTAATGAGGCTTTGATGAGGGAGGGAAATAAATGTCCAGACAACAGAATTGCCCGAGAGAACAGGGGAGGAGGAAGAGCTTTAGGACTGTAAGGCTGGCCTGGCAAGAATAGACAAGTGATATTCAGGAAGGAGGAGGGGATCCTGAAGAAACACGAAGGGGATTCCAGACATAGGGGAACACCCATTCTTTATCTGCAGTTTCTTTTTCATTCATTCAGTCCTCAGATCATAAAGATAGTCAGATGGTCCAGAGGGTAATTGTCTTTTTTCTAGAATCCTAAGGAAGAGCTTTTAGGACCTAATCCCTTGAGTTCCTAAAGAGCAGTGGCCAATAAACATTATTAGTGTATGCTAGGAACTGGAGATAGGGGAAAAGAGATAAAAAAATTAAACTCTTTTCTCACCAAGAGCTTACATTCTAATCAAGTAGTCTGGGATTTAGAATAATAAAACTTGAAAACTGGCTCAGTTCAGGAGATAAATGACTTTTTGCTCTCCCCATCTCCAAAATGAAAACAGCCAGGATACCCTATATCTCAGACTTATCAACCTGATGACACTAAGGGCTGACTTAGTTCTAAGGAGGCTCCAGATAGTGGAATTACGAAGCTGAGAGCTCTATTTCTAACCCACCTCTACCCCATACTTACTAGTATCTCCACCCTCAAGTCAATTCAGGTAGTTACTCCTGCTAACAAGATACAAAATACCTTGGGTTGTAGGCTCTAGGGACCCTCTAAATTTCAATGCCCTGGCTCACTAAATAAAGCAATCTGATTTTCAGTTGCTTCTTCTGTGAAATGGGACTAATAGCTTTAGAATTCACATTATACGTGTTGCGATGCTCAAAATAAAATATATGAAAAGTATCTCCGATTTTTTCTTAGAATGAATGTTATAAAATTGGAGAGACACTAAGACCTAGTCTCTCTGGGAATAATATGCCAAGAGGCTGGTGGGAAACCTCAGCTTCAGGTTGGGGAAGGAGGAGGAGGGAGGAAAGAGAAGTGGCTGCCTCCGGTGGTGAGTTCAATTTGGCCCTACCTCCCAAGGTAGCCTTGGGGAAGGTCCTCTTCCCTCCAACTGGGCTACCACCCACATAGCCCTAGCCTCCCCATTCTTCCCTATCACTGGCTCCAAAAAGCTAGAAGGGAACTTGCAGATCGTCTAATTCGCCCTCTTATTTTACTATACTTTGTCCACAGCTTTTTCCCACCGAGGGAGCTGGAACTCATTTGGGGGGCGATAGAGATGGTGTCTATTCAACCTGCTCTGCCACGCACCGCTCACTCCCAAGGGGTTGGATAGGGGGAAATGCCCAGCGTTTGGAATCGGTGCATCCAGGTCTGGCTCCTGGCTTTGCTACTTACTTTCTGGCCCTCAATTTCCCTAATTGTAAAACGGACGAGATTCCCCAGCTCTGCCCTCCGCGGTCTCTGGTTCTCAGTCCTAGACCTCGCGGCCGGCTTACCCTCCCTCCCAGAAGCTCTGCGGCCCCTGCCCCCCACCATCCTCCTCTCCCGCGGTCCCCGCTGTCGCGTGGCCACCTCGTAGATCTTCGCTAGCAAGGGGACACATACACACAGCCGACGCAGCGGGCACTGGGCAGAGGTGCCCAAACTTCCCAAGAGGCCCGGGTGCTCAGGGACTGGGGCCGCTGCATGGACCCTGCGCCCCGCCATACCTGTTCTTGCCAGAGTCGGACGCCGACCTCGTGCAAGTTGAAGAGTTGAGGAGCCGGGAGTCCTGGGTTCGGAGTTCAGAGTCCGCTTGGCGCTGGGCTGCACGCAAGAGCGGATCACCCCAGTCCGGGCTCCCCCGAAGCTTTTAAAGGCAGCGATCCCAGGGGATGGGAAAGCCTCGGGGCCCCTCACCACCCTTCCCCTCCGCCCCCTCCTCCGCCCCCAACCCGCCCCCAGATTGGAGGGAGGTGGAAGAGAAGGAAGAGGAGGAGGAGGAGGAGGAGGAGGAGGAGGAGGGGGCGGGGGAGGGAAAGGAGGAGAAGGAAGAGGACGAGGACGAGGACAAGGAGGAGGACTAGGAGGAGGGAAGCCCGGGAGCTGTCCGAGCCACGCGGCTCCGAGTGCCCCCTGCCGCCCAGAAGCAGGGGTGGCGGGCGGGGGAGGGCTGGCACCGAGCCCAGGCCAGCCTCCTGTCTGAGTCCTGCCCAGGGCTGCCGAGATGTCGGTGTACCGCACCCTCCATCCTCTCACAGGACCCGGTCTCCCGATTTAGCCCTAAGCCCCTTCCCCTCCCCCTACTCTGCAACCCACACCCCACTCGTGGCCTCTCCCTGCCTCTCCCCCAGCCCAGGTCCTTCAGAAACCACTGCTGTGCGAACGAGGGTAGTTGCATCCAGTCGTGGCTCCCCACTAAGCTATCTAAGAGATGGGGGAAATCGGTTCACCTCGAAATTCTCTAGGATTCCTGGCAGCCCCAAATCACATGATCTCCCCCTCCCTCCCTCCCCTTTCTGCCCATTTACAACCTCCGACCTTTCCTCCCCTCCCCCTTGGGATTCTTCCTTCTCTGAAGATCCTGCTTTCTTCCCCCTCTCACCATCCCTCATTCTTCTCCATCCCACTTCCTCCTCTGTTCTCTTCCCCTTTATTTCATCAGACACCCCTCCCCCCTACTTTGGGAAAATCAAGTTTTGGAGAAGATCGGAGAGAAGAAAGTAAGGGGACTTGGAAACCGGGACAACCCTCCCCCCAAATTAAGGCTCTTCTTTCCTCCCTCTGTGGTACCGAGAGAGAGAAACCACAGCTTAAGAGCTAGTCATTGAGTCTAGTCATCTAGTTTTACAGATAAGGAAACTGAGGCCCAAGAAAGTCGAATGATTTGGTCCCTGTCATACAACTGGTCTGTAATGGAGTCAAGATTCAAATGCAAGGCTGGAGTTCCCAACATCTCTGCCTAGAGTAAGAGTGTGTAAATCACAGAATGTTAGGATTGAGTAAGAAGTTAAGAGCATAGAACCTTTGGTGTACAAGGTACTTTAGAGATGACCACGTTTAGACCCATTTTACAGACCCAGACACTGTTCAGAGACATAAGTGAATCCTCAAAGGTCATGAAGTTAAGAACTAGTACAGGGATTAGGATAGGGTGGAAAATGAAATCTAGAGAGGTTGGAAATGGCTGCATTTGTGTGACTTGGGATTTTGTTGAGGTTCAATAAATTGGCTTTTCTTTGTGACCCCATTTGATGTTACTGGAGTGGTTTGCCATTTCCTTCTCCAGTTCATTTTTTACAGATGACACAATATTAAGTGACTTGGCCAAATTACACAGCTTCAAAGTGTCTAAAGCTTGATTTGAAGTCTTCCTGACTGGGGTTGAGGGTGGAGGGAAATGTTCAGCAACCCCATGGGCTGCAGGAGTGAAGATAGGTGGGGAGCACCCTATAACTTCCCTTATCATTTGGAAAGCACTACAAATATCTTCTTTTATCCTTACAACAATGATGATGCTCTTATTTCCCCCATTTTATAGATGAAGAAAGAGAGACACAAGTAGGTGGAGTGATTTGCTTAAGGTTACAAGGCTGGCAAATTTATTTTTATTTTAACACATTGCTTTATGAATCATGTTGGGAGAAAAAAATCAGAGCAGAGGGGGAACATTGGGGGAAAACCATGGGAGAGATTTAAAAATAAAAATAAAAATAAAGAAATAAACATAGCATTTTTAATTTATATATTTATTTATTTTTTACATTCAGTCTCCTTAGTTCTTTTTCTGGATGCAGATGGCATTTTCTGTCCAAAATCTAATAGGATTGCTTTGAAAGGTGGTAAGTTTTGAGGTGGGATTTGATTCCAAGTTCTGAGTCCCAATCCTTTCACTCTAGCAAACTGCTCTGTACTGGCCTCAGTACTAATCTAGTGCCTTCCTTGCACACAATTGGAGTTGGATAATTATTTATTGATAATTGGGAAATAGAATTTCCCATGTTAAATGATAGAAAGGGAACAAAGTTGAATTGATATGCAGCCAGAATAAAACATCCTGTTTCTAGTGGAGAAGACCCCGAAAAGGTCAAAACTACAGCTTCTTGTTCCCGATTTAATTCTCTTTCCATCACAGCAAAGTTGTTTTTTGTTTTGTTTTGTTTTTAATCCCAAAATGTCAGCATCAGGAGGAGCCTTAGAGCAGGAAATGTCAGATGGGAGGGACCTTAAAAGATTACTTCAGAGCTGGAAGGAGCTTTAGATAACATTTAGCTCAGTTGATGGTCTATCAGGCCTTCAGCTAAGAAGAGCTGTGTTCAAATGCAGACTCAGATATTTATTAGCTGCATGACCCTGGACAAGTCCACACCTCAGTTTCCTTATCTATAAAAAATGGGGATGATAACACCACCTGCCTGCCAAGGATGCTGTGAGGATCAAACAAGGTAATAATTGTAAAGTCTGTACATTTATGCAATCACCTGATATTTAGTAAACACTATATAAATGTCAACTATTTTTATTTTATTATTTATTTATTTAGCTGAGATAATTAGGGTCAAGTGACTTGCCCAGGGTCACACAGCTAGAAAGTATTAAGTGTCTGAAGCCAGATTTGAACTCAGTTACACAGCTTTGAAGTGTCTGAAGTTTGATTTGAATCTTGGTCTTCCTGACTGGGGTTGAAGGTGGATGGAAGTGTTCAGCAGCCCCATGGGCTGGAGGAATGGGGATAATTTGCCCATTCAGGTCTTCCTGACTTCAGGGCCAGACCATGCCATCTAACTGCCCCAATTATCCTTATTTGCTAAGTCTATTGTGAGGTTTAAAAAGTTCAAGAGACATGGTTTTTTGTATATTTAATCATTTTATTAATAATGCTAGCTTTTCATTAATAAAAAGGAACAATCATTTCACTATGCAGATCTCTGAATATTATTTTTCTTTTTTTTCTTTTCTTTTTTTCCCCTCACATATGTATTTCATTTTATTTTTTTACATGTATATTAACTTTTTTAAATACACATTTCTTTTTTTTATTATTATTAAAGCTTTTTATTTGCAAAACATATGTATGGGTAGTTCTTCAACATTGACCCTTACAAAGCTTTCCGTTACAAATTTCCCCCCCCTAGTCCTCTCCCCTCCCCTAGATGGCAGGAAGTCGACTACATGTTAATTATATTAAAATACTTGATAAGTTGAATATATGTATACATATTTCCACACTTATCTTGATGTGCAAGAAAAATCATATCTACAAGAAAAAAAAAATCTGAGAAAGGAAACCCACTGCAAGCAAACATCGCTAGAGAGCATGAAAATATTATGTTGAATACACATTTCTTTATGAATCATGTTGGGAGAGAAAAATCAAAATAAAAAGGAAAAACTATGACAGAAGAAAAAAAAAACAGAAAAAAGAAGTGAACCTATATAGGGTGTATTGATTTACATTCAATCTCCATAGTTCTTTTTCTGGATGCAGATGACACTTTTTTAAAACATTAAAGCTTTTTATTTTTCAAAACATATGCATGGACAATTCTTTAACATTAGTCCTTGCAAAACCCTGTGTTCCAATTTCCCCTCCCCCTTTCCCCACATCCTCCCCAGATGACAAGTAGTCTAATATATGTTAGACATGATAGAAATATATGTTAAATCCAATATATGCATACGGATGTATATAATTATCGTGCCATACAAGAGAAAAAGTCAAGCCAAATAAAATGCAAGCAAACAACAACAAAAAGAGTGAAAATGCTATGTTGTGAACCACACTCAGATCCCACAGGCCTCTCTCTGCTTTCTTCACCGAACAATTGAAACTGGTTTGAGCATCTCATTGTTGAAGAAAGTCATGTCAGAGGGCATTTTCTATCCAAAGCTTATTGGTATTACCTTGGAAGAATATTCTTTTTCAATAATTGAAGTAAATGCTTCATTTCAGTTTTAGGTTAATGAAAATAAAGATGTAACTTTTATTTGGATGTTGTCTCCTCATTAGAATATAAGCTCCTTGATGGAAGGAACTGTTTTTTGTTTTTGTTTTTTTTTTTGTTGTTGTTGTTGTTGGGGTTTTTTTTTTTAGGGGGGGGGTGTTTGCCTTTCTATCCCCAGTGCTTAGCCAGTACCTGGCACATAGTAGGTGCTTGTTGATCATTTCCCATATAGGTTCATGGGCCTCCTGGAATCCACCCAAATATCCCTTTTAAGAAACCTTGATCCAAACTAAGCTTTCAAATTTAAGAGGGAGAAAACTAAGTCCCAGGGAAGAAGGAGAGACTTCAGGACAAAGCTAATAAGTGATATTAAAGCAAAGGATGCTCAAGAGTTCTCCCTGTACCAATCCTCCTGGTGGTCTTTGTTTAAAGCCAGGTGATTGAATGGGCAAAGGGACTGCATTAATTTCAGCCCTCACCCTTGATTATCCACTTCAGTTAGTCAATGAGCATTATTAAGCACCTATCATATGCCGGGCCCCATGCTGAATGCTGAGGATACAAAGAAAGGCTAAAGACAGTCTCTGGAAGTCTTAGTCCAAAGGGAAAGGCAATTAGCAAATAATCCTGAACAAACAAGCTAAATGTAGGATAGATAGGAAATAGCCCGCAGAGAGAAAGCACTTGAGTCAATTAAGGAAGGTCACCTTCCTGTAGAAGGTGAGATTTTAACTGGGACTTGAAGGAAGCCAGGAAAGACAGAAGTGGGAGATGAAGAAAGAAGGAGAGAGTTCCAGGCATGGGGGACAGCCGGAGAAAATGCCCACAGGAGGGAGAGAGACTGGCTTATTCATGGAACTGCAAAGAAGCCTTTGTCATTGGGTGGCTGAGTATGTAGAAAGGGTGATGGATGTGGGTGTGGAGGAAGGGTGTAAAGGAGCCACAGAAGTTTCTTGAGTGGGGAGAGGGAGTGACATGATGAAGCCGGTGTTTTCGGAAAATCCCTTGGGTGACTGAATGGAAGATCGATTCATAGAGACTGGGAAATGAGTTCATAGAGGAAGGTATTAACCATCTTGATTTGCTTAAGCTTCCTTTCCACCCAGGAGAAGGTGAAGGCCTGGAAAACTCAGAAGCAGCCAGTTAGAGCCTGCCTCCTGCTTGACATACCGTAATTTTTCGAAGCTATTGTTGAAATCACAAGGCTGAACTTGTTACCAGGTGCTCCTACCTTAGAAACTGCAAGGCTGTTCCTGGAAATCATTCTTTACAACAAAATAATAGGGTATTTTTTTAGCTTTAAATACTGTGATGTAACCTCCTCCCATTGAACTTGCAGATTGAGTCCATGCAGTTTTGCTTGCAAGCTTCTCTGGCACACTTGGATCACCTCTATGAACTTCTAACTAACTATGGAGCTTGAACTAAAGGATCATGGTTCTTTGGTCTCTTGTGGGGTATGAATTTGGGTCTGGGAGGGACCTGATCAATCACTGGGAAACAGATCAGATTTGGGAGAGACTTGAGGCAGGTGGCCCGGCCAGCAGTTATGGCAATAATCCAGATGTGAGGTGATGAGAGTCTGAGCAGAGCAGTGTCAGAGAAGGAGATAGAATTGACTAATGGACAAGCCTTGACTACAGCTTGGATCTGCGGGGTGAGAGATAGGGATGAATCCAGGATAACTCCTAGGATGGGGAGCCTGAGGCACTGGGAAGATGATGGTGGTTTCTACAGTAATAGGGAAGGTTGGAAGGGAGGGAGGGCTTAGGGAGAACTCACAGCACACACTGGATGGGGAACTGTCAAGATGACAAGGGGAGTGGAGGGGGATTCTAGACCTTGTATTTTTATGCTTCCTAATTTCAGTCCTGCTTCTAAGCCCCAACAATGCTTGGGAACCATTTTTTAGTTTTGTTTAAATTTCTGCTCAGCTCCTGGTACAGTGGATTTAAAGAACAATGGCCCTGGAATCAGAGGGCCTTAGCTGATTGCCTGGCTTTGCTGCTAACTGAAAAATCAATAAAAGTCCCCTTGACAGATAATCCAACCTCCCTCCTGCCTCTTGGCAGAGAAATAGGGGACTACTAGGACAAAATACTGTGTACGTTGTCATCGTGGTCACTAGGTTGGATAATTATGCTTAATTGTTAGTTTCTAAGGGAAAGGAAACAAGCATTTATTGACTACCTCCTGTGTTCAAGGCACCATTATCAACCCTTTACAATTATTGCCTTATTTGATCCTTACAACAACCCTATGTGATAGGTACTATTATTATCCCCTTTTGCAACTGGGGAAACTGAGGAAAACAGAGTGGGAAGAGTTTGGAGAGGGGGGCTTAGGTCACTTGCACATCATCCTATAATTCTGAGCCCTCTATAAAGGAGTTTTCTCTCCAGGTTTCTGATCAGAGGGGAAAGTCAAGGAAGTAGTGAAGAAGGTATTGAGTATGAAAAATGGAGTCAAGCACCTTGGTGATGGAAGCGGGACTTTTTGAGAACAGAGTATCAGTGCTTAGAAAACAGAAGGTCAGAGCTGGGGAGTCACTGTCCTTTGTACTCAGAGGGGACCAGAATGCCACCATTATTTTAGGGTCAAGGTACGGTGTGTCTGACTGTGGTGGATCAGACCAACATGAGCTGGGAAGGCTCTACCAGAGGTCTGGCACAAGTAGTCCACATGAATATTTGGAGTGGAGAGGGCTCTAAATTTGCACATCTCACATTTCCTTTGAGTTTTGCTCATAGAGCACAACACCTTCTTTGAGGCTAGGCAGTCCTTGCCAATGTCTTTCACATCCCATAGTCATTCCTAAAGTTCTTCAGAGAGACCTTGACAATACTCTTTTGTTGTTTCTTCTCACCACCATGTGCCTGCTTGTATACTCCCACTTTCTTGCGTAAACTTTCCATAAAATAATATTTTAGACAAAGTAAGTTTAGCATTGGAATAACATGGCTAATGGCCCTTAGAAATGTCTTCAAGGAAGTGGAAAAGATATTGGGAGAGGTCTTAGAACCCAGAATGCCAGAGCGAGGAGGGGCTTTAGAATCCAGAATGTCAAGAAGGAGAAAATCAGAACCTCTTGAGAAGATTTGGGACACTTTGGGACAGTTCTAAGGCTGGGCAGTATTCCCTATCTAGCCAATATTCTACCCATTTCTCCTGTTTCTACTTTCGGTGGACAGTCAGAGCAAATCTGGTCCTCTTTCATGTGATAATCTTCCCAATCCCTTAACACAACTACTACGTCTCCCCCAAATCTTCTCTTCTATAGATCAAATATCCTGATTTGCTTCTACTTAGTCCTTATGCTGGCTACCCTTCTCTGGATCGTCCTTAACTCCATGTTCTTTTAGAATTGTGGTGCCTAGAACTGAACCATTAGAGCACAGATCTGCTCTCCAACAGGATAGAGGCCAAAGAGCCTCCTACCTCCTTGTCCCTAGAAGCTATGGTTCTCATTGAAGCCCAAGATGGCATTAGCTTTTTCACAATGCTGACTTCTATCAAAAGGAGAGCTGGAAATGGGCTTAGAGCATATACTATATCAACCCAATATGATTCCTTCAATATTGGAACCTGGAGATGGAACATCAGTGATCTGTCTCCTGGTACCGTTGGTCAGTCTGGTCTTTAAATGCATAGGAAAAAAAAATTACTTTACTTATGTTGAAATATAACCATCAAGCTATTTAAAAAAAAAAACAAAAACAAAAAACTAGTCTAACCCAGTCACATTATAAAGGAAGAAACTAGTTTCTGAGGAAGAGATACTGGGAAATGACAATATTGTGTCAAGTAACCAGTAACTGGAAGTGTTTGTTTCATACTCTGAATAAACACAGCCCTTTTGCAATAAAGAAGATGACAGAACCCCTTCTAGATCAGTGAGGAAGAAAATATTACTAGCAGGAAACACCTGCAACAAGAGAAGAGTAACATGGGAGTAATCTCTTTAAGTCACAAAGAAGTCAAGAAAGGTTTCCTCATAGAGGAGATGGGCCTTGAGTGGGGGCTTTGGGCTAAGGTGGAAAGAAAGTTGTCTTTGGAAGCTGAGTCCCTGAATTTCAATACCACCTCTGATACTTATTATGTAAACTTGGGCAAGTTATGCCTTCTTTCTGAGTCTCAGTTTCCTCATCTGCAAAATGGGAAAGTTTAACAAGATGGCCTCGGACTATGACAGGGAGAATTTGAGGAAGCAGAGAAAAGGGGAGAAGAAATGCCAGGCAATTCCACAGATGTGGGTGTGGAGGGCAATGAACAACTCCAGAAGGAACACATAATAATTGCCAACATTTCAAATGTGATCATACAGGTGGGTAAAATCAGGTCATTTTGATGAGGAATCTGGCATGATATCAGTTAGCTATCTAGATGCTTCAAAAACACACAGTGGACTTCATCCTGATTCCCTTCCTTCATCTTCTTCTAGAATCTGTCATGGGACTTGAATGAAATCTTTCTGATGCCCTAGGTCAGTCTTCTTTGTTTTAGAGACGAATGGGGTTAAGTGACTTGCCCAGAATTCACACAGCTATTAAATATTTGAGATTAAATTAGAACACAAGTTCTCCTAACTCTATCTACTATGCTGCCCCATCCAATGCCAGCTGTCTAATCACTAAACTTGCAATGCCCTTCTTCCTTCTCTGTTGACAAGTCAGTTCAGGACAGGACAGGGCAACTCTCTCCTTCCATATAATCACCCTCCAACTGTCCTTCTTAGGAATTACTTATAGGAACTAGCCTTGAAAAGGACATTGGAGATTATGAAGCTCCTTGTGTAGTCATTTTATAAGTCCCCACCACAATGGCTCAGTCTAGAGCCAGAGCTGAGCTGGAGCTGGAACTGTACTGGGCAGTTGTGTGACTTCTTTCACCTCCTCCAGGGAGACCCAAGCAGTCATTATGCAGCTAGTTAGATTCCTTCTGAATTGCCCAGCAACCATAAATTAGAATGATATTCACTGCCAAGAAGTATAGAAGTAGATTCCAGCCTCCAACCATTATTTTGATCTATCAAGGAGAGGCCAAGGACAAAAATCGCTAGCATATCATATCAATCTGAAACTTTTCCAAGTTTTCAGACTGTAGTAAAAAGGCTGAATAGCTAAAGTATAAATCAAGAAACAAAACCATTTTGAGAATTATCTCTGAAGCACTTAAAGAAATTATTCACTTTTTAGAGATTTTCTAAAGGAGTAAACCTTGGACAAAACTATAGAAGAAATTCAGCAGGGAAACAACCATTGATCCTGAGGAAGATTGGATAAAATGGATGATAAGGAACATCCAAAAAGGAAGAGCATCATGGATGAACTCTTTAAGAAGAATCAGAACAAGAAGGAAAACCCAGAATTTGTTTATGCTATTGAAAGAGAATTCCCATAGGATGAGCAGCTACAGAATTGTGATCAGGATGCCAGATCAGATGATGAGTTATTATAATACTAAATAAAGTCAACATTTATTGGAAGAGCAAGAAATCTGTATTAACTCAGACAATATCATTTAGATGTTGCAGAATTTTAAAATTTTAAAAAGATATTAGACATATATGTTGGGCTAAATAGAATTGATTGTGTTACTTTTCAATCAACAACAAATATATACTGAGCACCACTATGTCCATGGGTATTTCTTAATCATTTAACCTGGCATGGAGCTTCCCATTGGTATTTCCATGATGTATTCTACTGGTACCAAAAAAAAAAAAGAAGGTTTTCTGATGATGAGCAGGGGGCTTTGGCCTGTCAGGAAAAGACTAATGAGATAGAGAATCCCCAATCTTAATGCTACATAAAGTAGGCAGAATCTACCTTTGCTAAATGAATGACCAGAATAGTCTGTCCAATTCACAAGTTGGGATTAGAAAAGGTTTTTATATAACAGTTGATCTTTACACTGAAAATTACTTAGGGAATATTACTTAGGGAAGAAAAGTTTCAAAGTACTTCCACAAGAAAATAATAGGAGTAGTAATTCATTAAAGAAATAGAAAAATAATTGTCCCAACCCCAATTTGTTTATTTCTACAATTTTATCAATGATGTCAATGATGATCAGGGATTTTTCTATTATGAAGCTGAAATGTAGTTTTTATACGTAAAACAGAGAAAGTCCTCAAGGAGCTAGAAGATTTAGGTGGGGAAGCAAAAGTGAATATTATAAAATAAAAAATTATTTGAGTACTAACTGATAAAATGATCCCCAAGCACAATAGAGGGTGCAGATCTTTGAGAGAGCATAACCATCCCAGGGCTGTTAGCAGATCTATGTAACTGGAGGAGAACTAGAGGAGAAAACCTACATCAGACTCCATCATTCCCTCTTTAAAAATCTTTGTGCCCCAGCCTGGTACACACTTTAGGATGTTTCTCACCAGGCTGAATGCCACTTGTTCTTGGCTATCTTGGGAGGCAGCTTTGTATAATGAGAAGAATATGGGGTCCAAAGTCAGAGCTGCTGCTAAAAGGGGGAATTCAGCTCCAGTGTTCTAGGAAGGAAGGAAACAAGCATTTATTATACTTCAATAAAACATTTCTTAAAATATACAGAAGAAAAAGATGGCATATACATGTACAGAGCAATTTTGTTACTACTTTGTTAAATTTAATACCTATCTTTTAGATGTTATATGAAACAAGTTCAGTTTGTTATTCTAAAAAAGTATACAAAGTAAAAAAACCTAAAATTTGAAAATGGTAAATTGGCAGGCAAAACTGATTAAGAATACTTAATGCAAATAAACATTAAATATATATTGTGAAAAAAAAAAGTAAAGTAAACAAAATCCCAGAGAAAAGGGAAGGATTTGCAGGTCCAGGAAGTGGCAAAGTCCTGTTATAAATCCTGTTTGTCCGGTCTTTTCTTTGACCTCTACAATTTTGGACACTTGTTGATCACTTTCTCATTTCCCATACTTGATGTTTTTTTCATTCAAGGTTTTCAAGGACGTCACTCTTTCCTTATTTTCTTCTTATCCGTATGCTAGGACACCTAGGTAGTATAGAAAATAGAGACAGAACCTGAAGTCAGGAGGGCCTGAATTGAAATTTGGGCTCATTTACTAGCTGTGTGGCCCTGGGCAACACTTTACCCACTTTGCCTCAATTTCCTCCTCTGCAAAATGAACTGGGGTTCTACTACTTCGCCAAGGAAATCTCAAATGGAGTCATGAAGAATCAGATATTATCCAACAACAACAAATCTGACCCTTTCTCCTCAGTCTCCATAGCTGGATTATCTTCCAGATCACACCCTCTAACTATAGATATTCCTTAGGATTCTGTGCTGGATCCTTCTCTCTTTTCCCTCTACACAATTTCACTTGGTGATCTTATCAGCTATTTAATTGGATTTCATTACCTGCCTCAACCTCTCTGCTGACCTCCAAGCTTCTATCTCTATATTTTAGAAATGTTAAACTGAGTATCCAGTAGCATTTTAAAACTCATTATGTCTAAAACAGAACTCATTATCTTTCTCCCTCAGCTCTCCCCCATCTTATCTTCCCTATTATTGTAGAAGCCAGTCCCTCAGGCTCACCATGTAGACTTCATCTTGGATACCTCACCATCTCTCACCCTCCCCCCCATATCTATTTTTTTTATTAAAGCTTTTTATTTTCAAAACATATGCATGGATAATTTTTCAACATTAACCCTTGCAAAACCTTGTGTTCCAATTTCCCTCCCCTTCCTCCCACCCCTCCTCTAGATGACAAGTAATCCAATAGATATTAAACATGATAAAAATATATGCAAATCCAATATGTGTATACATATTTATACAATTATCTTGCTGCACAAGAAAAATCAAATTTAAAAAAATGAGAAAAAAAATGCAATCAAACAACAAAAAAGAGTGAAAATGCTATGTTGTGAACCACACTCAGTTCCCACAATCCTCTCTCTGGGTTGGCTCTCTTCATCACAAGATCATTCGAACTGGTCTGAATCATCTCATTGTTGAAAAAAGCCTCATTCATTAGAATTTATCAGAGTATAATCTTGTTGTTACCATATACAATGATCTCCTGGTTCTGCTCATTTCACTCAGCATCAGTTCATGCAAGTCTCTCCAGGTCTCTCTGAAATTATCCTGTTGATCATTTCTTACAGAACAGCAATATTTCATGACATTCATATACCATAACTTATTCAGCCATTCCCCAACTGATGGGCAGACACTCAGCTTCCAATTTCTTGTCACTACAGAAAGGGCTGCCACAAACATTTTTGCACAAGTGTCACCCCCCTGCCCCCAATATCTAAGCTGTTGCTAAGGCCAGTCCATTTCACCTTTGCAGCATCCTTCCTTTCCTTTGACACTGCCCCTACCTTGGTGAAGACCCTCATCCCCTCACACTTGGACTATTATAACAACTGCTTGCGGGGCTGCTTACCTCAAATGTCTCCCCTTTCTCATCTATCCTCCATTCAGTCACCAAAATCATTTTCCACCCAAGTCACTCCCTACTCAATAAACTCCAGTGGCTCCTTATTGCTTCCAGGATCAAGTACAAAATGCTCTGTTTGACATTCAAAGCCCTTCTTAACCTAGCTCCTCCTATACCCTAGTTCCTGCAACTCCTCCATCCAAAGACAATGACCACCTGGCTGTTCTATGAACAAGACACTATCTCTCAGCTTCAGACTGGCTCTCCCCCATTCCTAGAAGCCCCTTCCTTATTCATTGTGACTGTTGAGGTCTCTGGATTCCTTTAATTCCCAACTAAACCCTATCTCCCCCAATCCCTCTTAATCCTAGTGTTTCCCAGAACCTTATTTCCTATTTATCCTATATGAATGGGACCAGGTGAAGATTTCTCAAAAAGTCTATGAGATGGAGTGGGTCGGACCCTAGGCCTAAATTCCCTGTTCTCAGAGGTCTGTAGGGCAGAAAAGGTCAGACTCTAAGCCTAAGCTTAGAAGTTATGTGACCCACAGAAAGTAGACAGCATTGTTGACCATTGGTCAAGGGTTACTTCCTTTTCAGTCCATCCAATGAACTCAAGTCTTTTGCTATTTAACTATTCACTATTTCTGGCTCACCAAGCCAGGCACGCCATGCTGGGAGATGGGAGTTGAAAGCTCTGAGTCTGCTCAGTTGGCATGCTTGGGCCTCGCCTTGCAAGAACAGAATAAATACTTCCTTTGTATCTGAAAATGCCACTGAATAGTCAGTTTAGGTAAGGGGGTCTAGCATGGGTCCCATATATATATAAAAACCCTTGGCTTATATTCACCTCAGTTCCTTGACATCAATCAGTAAACTTTTGTTAAATGACTGCTACAATCTTGGTACTGTGCTGAAGATAAAAAGTTATGCATGAAACAGCCATTGCCTTAAGGGCAGCTACCTGCTGTGGATAATACCCTGAGCTTGAAATCAGGAGGTCCTGCATTCAAAACAAGCCTGATATTTACTGGCTGTGTGACTTTGCACAAGTCACTTTGCTTTGTTTGCCTCAGTTTCCTGTAAAAATGAGAATAATAATAGCACCTACCTGCCAAGGCTAATGTGAGGATCAAATAGGATATTAATTTGTTTTTGTTTAGTTATTTCAGTTGTGTACAACCCTTTGTGACCCCAATTGGGCTCTTCTTGGCAGAAGTCCTACAGTGGTCTGCCATTTCCTTCTCCAATGCAATTTACAGATGAGCTGCTCAGGGTCACACAGCTACTAAGTGCCTGAGGCCAGATTGTGGGTCCTTCTGACTCCAAGCCCCTTCTACTTGGCCATCTCACTGCCCAGATAATAAGTATATAGCACTTAGCACAGTGTATGGCATATTGTAAGCACTATATTAGCTATTATTATCATAATACCAAGTCATTTTGTTTATTACTTCCCTGCATCTTCCTTTCACTTATATCACTTCATATGTCTGTCTGTGTTTCTTGGGGTTCCTCATATTCATCATTTCAGCATATACTTCTATAAATTAAATATAGAAAAAATTTTAAAGAATGAACACAGGAGGTTTTGAGAGGGAGGGGACTAACAGTTGGTGGGGTTGAAAGGGAGAAAACCACATTGAAGCTGATTGATTGTTGTAGATTTGAGTTGTATCTTGAGATTTAGCCAAAGGAGCAGACCAATCTGGGCAGAGGAGAGCAAGGTCCAGTTAATAGCTGAGCACTGGGACCAGAGCTGAAAGGAGGAACAATGCACATACACACAGAGGACTTGAGTCTCCGAGGGAGAGGGAAATTACTTATCTAAACAACCTTCCCCCAGGAAACTTCTAAACTTTAAAGATGGCAGCCTGAGAGAGAGATGGTGATGGAATCTCCAGACCTGACACAAGTCATCCAGAAGTCAGACTAAGCCCAAAGGGATTTCTGGATGAGAAACTAAGTGTTAGAAAAGTTCCTTTGGAGGAGAGGATCATTCAGAGGGGCCCAGAGGAGAAGGAACAGCAAGGGACCTATCCTAATGCAAAATCCCTTAATGAGAAATCCAAGGGTTGAAACCTGACCTGAGAATGACATAACAGAATATCCATTACAAAGTGAAATAATACAGTACAGATGTGAGAACCCTTTCAAATGGTGTGCTGACTGCAAAGCCTCCAAAACTAATGTCAGTCTCTTTCCTAAAAAAGTTTTGTAGGAGAGTCCCATCCTAATGTGGATATCCCCTACCTAGCATCTAAGAAGCTTCCTCTGAAGGCAGAGTTCACAGATGATGGGGATCCCTGGGAACATGTAGGGTGCATTGAGGCTATTATCTGGAGAGAATCTAAGAACAGAATGGTTTCAGGTAAGAAAATAATGTATCAGTTTGTGTTTCTTAGGAAGGGTAAACTGGAACTGATTGATTTAAGTGTATTACTTGGGACAATTGCTTTCCCAGATGTAGCTCTCCAGAAAAAGTCATTAAATCTGGAGTTAGTCTTCAACTACTCAAGGACTATAGCTCATGAGGGTGAAAATGGAGTGGTTAATGATTTTGCTAATCACCTTGATTGCTCAAGCTTCTTTACTATCCAGAAGAGGCAGTTGTGACCTGGAGATCAGACAAAATTAAGGATAACAGAAGTTCCTTGTAGTATAGATATAATGAAGCAAGAACTCCTGCTATGACAGATAATCAACTCAGTGATCCATATCAACTCCCAGCTCCAAAAAACAACCCAGCACAAAGATGATCTGATAAAGACCACCATTCAATTACACAGCTATCTCCCCTTCCCTCTCTCCTCATCCCCATGATTTTTATCTTTATAATTCCGGCTGCCTAAGCTCACTTTGAGCTCAGTTCTAACTGTGCTCCTATATATACACACACACATATGTGTGTATGTGTGTGTGTGTGTGTGTGTGTGTGTGTGTGTATCTGCTTACTTAGGAGAGATAAAGCCATTGATCCAAACTAACTCTTTTTTCTTCTTAGTCCAAACTCTGGAAAATAAAAGTTGACATGAGTCATGATGACTTTTTACTAGTCAGTGAAAGGACAGCTAGATGGCACAGTGCAGAGAGCACTAGCCTTATAATCAGTAAGACTCATTTCCAGGAGTTCAAATCTGGCCTAAGATACTATTGTGACTGTGAACAAATCACTAACTCTGTTTACCTCAATTTCCTTATCTGTAAAATGGAGAAGGAAATGCTAAACCACTCCAGAACAAGAAAACACCAAATAGTGTTGAAGAGTCAGATGTGACTGAACAGCAGCAGAGAGGAGAAAATTAGTTTAAAGAGAAGGCATTTACTAAAATGACATAGTAAATAAATAACATTTCTCCCATAAATCACAGATACACATTATATCAGTGAGAATTGGGTAGAACTAAGGTGCAAGTGAAGAGGTAATGTAATAGAACTGTGTCTCCCAGGTCTTTTGGGGGGAGGGTGGACCTGAATTAGAAAAACCCTGAATCTCAACCCCTCCCAGTTCTGGGAAAACTACCTGGTTCCCATGGAGAAACTCCTACTTCCCATTGGGAATCCCTTTGGTCTGGAAAACAATCACCACCCTTGTTGATTCGAAAATTAGCCCCTTAATGGCTCTCTAGCCCCAAGCCAAGACTAAATAAAATCCAGACTGTATCCCAACTTTTGCTAATTTCTTAACCAGGAACTAGCCCCCTGAGACTTCTCTGTGAAAATAAACCCATTTTGCCAAAAACCTCTCTTGGAGACTGGGACTTTGGCAAAACCTGTGACACTGACCTGGGGCCCCCCATCCCTTTTAGGGAATCTCACTCCTCAACAGAGGAACATGTAGGGAGCTATCTAAACCTAACCTAGGCTTAACTTCCCCAGGTCTAATCCCAGCTATCATGTCCAATCCCAGTCCATTTCTCTCAGACTGCATGAGGTTCCATCTCCATTTTTAATCCTAGTTCCAGTCCTAATCCTATCTCTAAAGTCAACCCCAGCTCAGTCCTAAACCCAACCCCAGCCTCCTTGCCATTCCTATCGCCAACACTAAATCCAGTCCCACTGGACTCCTAACCCTGACTATAATCCCCCAATAATAGCCTCATTCTTCACTAGTCCTCATCTCCAAGATCAGCCCAAGTACCAACTCCAAGCTCCTAACTCTCCCAGACCCCCAGTGTTGAGGCTCCTACCTCCCAGGCATTCCCTCCAGAGTTCACAAAGCTTGTCACAAAGCTTGAGCTGCCTATTAAAGGAAGTTATTTTTAAAATGCATTGGAGAGCCCTCCCTATAAAACCCTATTGTCCAGGAGAACAATATTCCCATTTTGTCCTGCTAGGAGTTCAGAGCCTGGCCAAAGCCCATTCTCCTTGCTTCAACCCGGGAGGGAAGCATGTTTCTGCCTATCTCCCAGCTCCTCTGGGGAGGGAGCCAGGCAACCAGGGAGAAGGTCAAGGACTGTAGGAAGTGGAATCTGGCTGTTCCGAGGGAATTATCAGTCTGATGCTGGTTTCCAGGGTGGGAGGAAATGTAAAACAAGAAAGCAGGGAGTCATGTGGAAGAAACCCGTTATGGCTTCATCAGCCAGAGTCGGATCTGGCTGCCATTCCTGCTCACCCAGAGGCCTTGGTCACCCTGGGATTGATGAGGGTTAGGCTCAAAAAGTCCCCTTAACCATTCATGGCTCTCTCCTTGTGAAGAAATGTCAAGCTGGAAGAAAGGAAACAGCCAGGCCATATAAAAACTCCAGCTAGAAGAATCTTCCTTTACTATCCTACTGAAAATTAATAAATAACAATAACTTTAACCACAACAATAATAATAACAATCATGATCGTGAATGGAGATTAGGCCTCCTCTACCTCTCAATTAACAGGAGACTTTTGGGTTGCTTTTGGATAAAGGAGAGTACAAGAAGGCCAAGGTGGGCTCAGACTTACAGAAAAGTCCTGTGCATAATGATAATCGTCATTTACAGAACAGGTCAAAAGTTTGCAAAACTCTTCAGAGGGGGTGTATTCTAGTCTCTTTTTAGAGCAACTTGTCTAACCCTCTGCATGGGATCTTTCCAGATCATTGCCAAAGGCGGTGATGGCTTTGTGCCATCATCTCATATTTATTTTGTTTACACTTCTGTGTATCTATGTTATGGACATACAACTCTCCTGGAGAGTAGGAATTAGGGCTCATTTGGATTTTTTCTTTAATCTTTATAGTTTCAGTGCTTAGATGGCACATAGTAGATGGAAAATAAATACTTAATGATTAATCAAGCCATTTAACTAGCAAGAATAATTTGTTCAAATTGGAAGCTACTAGATGATACTTCCTTCCCCATGCAGTTGAATCCTATTCAAGCTTTTCTTCAGCACCCTAGTCTCCTATTCCTAAAACCCCTTTCATCCACCCCCACTCCCAATTCAACTGAATTTAAAAATTGACTGAAGGGACATTCTATGAAACTTACCCTAGAAACCAAGATTACTAGTTATGGTGCCTTCTCTATACCACCAGGAGTAGACTTGCTGACAGTCCCCATGGGAAGCAAGAGGCAATCAGCACAAAAGGATTCAGATTCCCACAAATTTATCTGCCCCCAGGACCTATAGGAATATCCGGCCAATACCCTTCCCCCACTCCTCTTCACTTGATCAGTATACCCCGAACTGAGGAAATGAGAACAAAGGAAATGGGAGGGGTGGGAAGAGAGAATTGTGGAGGATGCCAATTTATGGTTCCTGGTTCCTAGAGAATTTTGAATTTTTTGCTCCCCATTGACCCTTTGATTCTCCATCTGGACAGGGCCAAGAGTCCGACTGGGAAAAAGGAAGGAGGAAAAAAAGACCAAAAGAGGGGAAGTAATTGGCCAAGTATCAAATCAGTATGAAGTATGAAGATCAAGATTTTAACCTGGGTCTTCTGACTACTGTTAACACTCAGACCTAACAAAAGCACTCAGAAATGAAATGACTCCTGGGCTCTGACCTAGGAGATTGACTTGAAGCTCTTACTGGGAAAACTTTTCCCTAGCTGGAAAGATAGTGGTTCTAGGCTTTCCTTTCACATCAAGCAACTCTTTTTTTTTTCAATAGTATTTTATTTTCCCAAATACATGTAAAGATAGTTTTCAACATTCATTTTTGTAAAACTATGTTCCAAAATTTTCTCTATCCCTCACTTACCTTCCCTCTCCCCAACACAGAAAGCAATTTGATTTAGACTAATTATGTGCAGTTCCTTAAAACATTTCCATATTTGTCATGTTATACAAGAAAAATTAGATCAAAAGAGGAAAAACCATAAGAAAAAAAGCAAACAAACAAAAGGTGAAAATGCTGTGCTTTGACCCACATGGAGTCTCTATAGTTCTCTCTCTGGATGCAGAACATCAAGCAACTCTTGTGATTGCTTTATGGAGTTAGGGGAAAAAAAATAAAATTCATCTGGAGGAACAAAAGGTCAAGAATCTCAAGGGAAATCAAGAAAAAAAAAGTGGGAAGGAAAGGGTCTACTAATACTAGATCTATAACTATACCATAAAGAAGTGAATGAAGTGAATTGTGAAAGCTAGTTCACAAGATGGAGACAGTGTTCTAAAAATTGAGTGAAGATGGTGAGACTAAGTTAAGGCCACCTTGACATTAAAACTCCCATATAAGGTAATTTAGTAATCCTTTAAAAAAAAAATTAAAGCTTTTTATTTACAGAACATGAGTGATTTTTCTACATTGACCTTTGCAAAACTAATTTTTTTTGTTTCAAGCTTTTCCCCTCCTTGCCCCCACCCCCGCCCCTAGATGACAGATTGTCTAATACATGTTAAATATGTTATAATTTAGTAATCCTAAAGATGTGGTTGGGTTAGAAATGTTTCCTCATTTATGACTTAGAATGTGAGGTCATTTATTCTGACACTTCTCCTTGTCTGACTGCTTATTGGGAGGGAGACTCCCTTTCTCTTGAAATCGTAATAAAAATTCCTTTTTGCTTTTACCTTGAGAAATCTCCTTGATTTATGTGATCTGGTGGTCTTTATCCCATAGAAGTAATCATCAAAATATCTGGGGCTGGTTAATAAAAAAAGGAAAAAAAAAAGAATAAAGAGACTGAACAGTGGAACAAATTAGGCATAAAACATATAGAGAGCAAATAAAATAGTGTTGGATAAACCCAAAATAATATTTGAAAATCCAAATTCTAGATACTGGGCTAAGGACTCAATATTCAACAAATGCTTCTGAGACAACTAGAAAGCAGTCTGGCAGAAATTAGGTTTAGACCAACACTTCATACAATACACCAATATCAGCTCCAATTTATGTCCATTACAGACATAAAGGGTGATATAAACAAATTAGAGGTACAAGAAATAAATTATATTTTGGATTTGCTTATGAAAGATTTATGATCAAACAAGAGAAAGAGAGAATTTAAAGAGTTTTGCACAATCAAATCCAACTGATGTGGTGCAGCCCTCAGAAATAACACCAAGGCTACCTGACTTTGGATCAATATAATGAGGAATTGTGAGAAATGGGTGAACATTTGTTTTCTACAGTTACGAAAATTAAACTGGAGAAATGAAACTTTAATTAGGAAATTGAAACAGCCCTGAAGTCAGGAGGACCTGAGTTCAAATCTGATCTCAGATACTTAACATTCCCTAGCTGTGTGACCCTGGGCAAGTCACTTAACTTCAATTGCCTCAGCAAAAAGCAACAACAACAAAAAAAGAAAATTGAAACAGACAAGGTTTCATCAAATAATAATCAAGGATAGAGGTTTTAGATTTAAACAAAGAGTCCTCTGAATTTTGTCTCCATAAGAATATTAAGCTCCTTGGGGATCAAGGACTAAGTAATAAGAAGTGGAAATTCACCTTGTGTAACTTCTGCAACTTCTAATTAAGGGGGAACTCAAGGGAAGGCTTTAGGATAGGAAATAAAATACTGCCTTTGCAGTTTTGTTTTGTTTTTTTAAGTATGTTTACTAACCTAAGCACTTATTCTTCCAAGAATGCAAAATAAATATTTCCTACATTCATCAGTGAGTTAGTGAAGTTCTTGGTAAGATATTTTATTTCTTACAGAATAATTTCTTCTCTTAGGCTATCTTGCCTTAGTTTATTTTATACAACTGAGTCTAAAAGACTCCTGGCTGTCCGATAAACAGTCTGTTGATCAATGATAATGGATTTCTGAGACTAATAAGTAACAATAATGAGGTATTTAAAGTTAAGGTAAGCACAGAACAAAATTGGGTGCTCGCTACTTGACCTAGTGACATTTCAGGTCTAAAAACTCTCTGGAAAGTTCAATACTCCACCTCCTCCTTCCGTCCAGCTCTGCCCAGAGAACTATGGGTATTGCATTTGTGTCCAAAGTCAGAACTAGATCACCTTCTTGCTCCTGGCTCTTTGAAACTTCTTTTGAAATTTAGCCAGCTTTAACTGGTGTCACAATTATAAAGAACATCCCGTTGACTTGAAAATGGGTCTGAACCTGCACATTCTTTTGAGATTCCTCATGACACCTGTCTGGAACCTCAACATTTTTGGAGTTACCTTTGAACTCCACTACAAACTTAAAATTGAAAGGAAAAGTTAACTGGAGAACAATCTTGGCAGTAAGTTTCATTCATAAAGTCTCATTTTCAAGATACATAATGAACTGATGCAAATTTATAAGAATAAGAGCCATCTACCAATTGATAAATGGTCAAAGAATATGAACAGGCAGTTCTCAAGGGGAAAAAAATACAATCTACTAATTTACTGCATTGTTCAATCAATTCAGTACTGTCTTTTTGTGATTTCGTTTGGGTTGTTAGTGGCAAAGATATTAGTGGTTTGCTATTTCATTCTCTAGTTCATTTTACAGATGAAGAAACTGAGGGGAACAGGGTTAAATGACATGGCCAGGATCACACAGTTACAAAGTATCAGGGGTTGGATTTGAAATCAGATCTTCCTAACTCCAGGCCTGATACTGTATCCACTTCATCAACTAGCTATAGCTATATTGTTGAGGGGTGAGAAATGAGAGGTGATATCTTAACAGCAATGGGATCCCCAGGCTGGCATCACAGGTTTTTTGCAAAAGAATTTGCATTCCCAATCTGCAGGCAAGGTTTTTGGAAAAAAGAAAAAAAAAAAAAAAAAAAAAAAGGTTTATTAGACTGAGAAGCTACTCAGTGGGCCAGTTCCTGATAGGAATTAGCAAAAGTTTGGGTACAGAATTTTGACTTTTATACAGCCTTTTATGGTTTGGGCTTAGGAAATAATTTGGGGCTAATTTTCAAATCAATAAAGGGTGGTGATTGTTTCCCAGACCAAAGTAATTTCCAGATTAATTGGAAGTGGGAGATTCCCGTGAGAACCAGTAGGAGGGTGGGGATCATTTTTAGGAATTTCCCCAAGCCAAGTGGCTCACCCTCCACAAAGATCAGGGGACACAGTTCTATTACATGAATGTGAAAAAAAAATGCTTTAAATCTCAAATAATTAAAAAAAACATAAATTAGAACAACTTTGAGGTTCTAAAGCTCACATACTCACCATATTGGCAAAACTGACAAAAAAAATCACAAATGACTTATGTTGGAGGTGCTGTGAGAAAATAGGCACATTAATGTAAAGTGGAGCTGTGAACTGGTACAATTGTTTTGAAAAGCAATTTAGGATGGTGGTCCCAAAGTCACTAAACTGAGCATACTCAGAAATATCAATAGACCTATCCCCCCAAGGAGATCAAAGAAAGAGGAAAAGGACTCTTTTATACAAAAATATTTATAACTTTTTTTGTGGTACTGAAAACTAAAGTCCATCTACTTCTCTATATTTTCAAAATGAAAGGTTTTAAATAGATTGTCTTTTTTTTACATTTGAGTCTCTAGCACTTAGTAAAGTTCCTGGCACATAGCAAGCACTTAATAATTTATTTATCTATCTATCTATTTACTTATTTATTTTTCTGAAGCAATTGGCATTAACTGACTTGCCCAGGGTTACACAGAGCTAGGAAGTGTTAAATGTCTGAGATCAGATTTGAACTCAGGTCTTCCTGATTTCAGGACTGATGCTCTATCCACTGCACCACCTAGATGCCCTCTTTTTTTTATTTATTAAAACTTTTGTTTTTCAAAATATATGCATAGATAATTTTCAACATTCACCCTTGTAAAACCTTGTGTTCCAATGTTTTCTCCCTGCCTTAACCCTACTCCCTCCTTAGACCACAAGTAATTTAATATATGTTAAACATGTCCAATTCTATAGATATTTTCATAATTATCATGTTGCATAAGAAAAATCAGATCAAAAAGAAAAAATGAGAAAAAACAAATGCAAGCAAACAACAAAAACAAAAAAGTGAAAATACTAAGCTATGAGCCATATTCAGTCCCCACAGTCCTTTCTCTGGGTGCAGAGGACTCTTTCCATCACCATGAATGGAAAATATGATATTTCTTCAAAAGACAAATTACAAATTAACTAAACTATGAGATCAGGTTCCTATTTTCCCTTTCCTTTCCTCATTGGCAAATAGGTCCCAGGATATGGGGAGGGGAAGCAGGTCTAGGAGAGTGTGGAGTGGACTGACTCTACCCTTATCTCTCATATGTTGAAAGCACATGTCTCAGGGACAGTAAAAGAAATGTCTTTGTTTAAATTGGAATCTATAGATTGCTTCCCCATTCGCTGTAGTTTTTGGGCTTAGAATGTAAGGTTACATCCTCAGTCAATGAAGATGAACTAGTGGGGAGGGTCAGTATTGTGCCAAGGAAATTATATAGTGCCCCTTCTGTCTGTTCTCTGAGCCCTTAATTTCATCTCTCCATATGGTGAGAGTGACTGCCCCCTTCTCATGAGAATCGAATAAACTTTCTCCTTACACCTTGAGAGATATCTGAGATTTATTGGGTGAGTTGCATACCACACAGCCAGATCATTGGAACTGGCCTGAATCACCTGGCTGTCGAAAAGAGCCACTTCCATCAGAATTGATCATATATATATATATGTATGTATATATATATATATTTGCTATTTCTTGCCTTTTTAATTTTTTATTAAAAGCTTTTTATTTACAAAACATACGAGTGATTTTTCTACATTGACCTTTGCAAAACTTGTTTTTTTGTTCCAAGCTTTTTCCCCCTTTGCCCCACCCCCACCCCTAGAAGACAGGCAATCTAATACATGCTAAATATGATAAATTATATGACAAATCCAATAGATGTATACATATCTATACAGTTATCTTACTGCACAAGAAACATCAGATCTAGAAAGAGAGAAGAAAAAACAACCTAAGAAGTAAAACAAAATGCAGGGAAATATTCACAGAAAGCATTAAAATGCTGTGTTGTGGTTCACATTCAGTTCCCTCAGGCCTCTCTCTGGATGTATATGACTATCTTCATCGCTGAACAATAGGAACTGGTTTGAATCACATCATTGTTGAAGAGAACCATGTCCATCAGAATTGATCATCATATAGTCTTGTTGCTGTGTATAATGTTCTCCTGGTTCTGCTCATTTCACTCAGCATCAGTTCATGTAGGTCTCTCCAGGCCTCTCTGAAATCATCCTGCTGGTCGTTTCTTATAGAACAATAATATTCCAGAACATTCATATACCATAATTTATTCAACTATTCTCCAATTGATGGGCATCCTTTCAATTTCCAGTTTCTTGCCACTACAAAAAGGGCTGCCACAAACATTTTTGCACATGTGGGTCCCTTTCCCTCCTTTAGAATCTCTTTGGGATATAAGCCCAATAGAAAGACTGCTGGGTCAAAGGGTATGCACAGTTTGATAAATTTTTGAGCATAATTCCAAATTGCTCTCCAGAATGGTTGGATCCGTTCACAGTTCCACCAACAATGTATCAGTGTCCCAGTTTTCCCACATCCCCTCCAACATTCATCATTATCATTTCCTGTCATTTTAGCCAATCTGACAGGTGTGTAGTGGTATCTCAGAGTTGTCTTAATTTGCATTTCTCTGATCAACAGTGATTTGGAGCACCTTTTCATGTGACTAGAAGTAGTTTCAATTTCTTCATCTGAAAATTGTCTGTTCATATCTTTTGACCACTTATCTATTGGAGAATAGCTGATCATCATATAATCTTGCTGTTGCTGTGGATAATGTTCTCCTGGTTCTACTCACTTCACTCAGCATCAATTTATGTAAGTTTCTCCAGGCCTCTCTGAATAAATATTTTTTTTTTCATCAATTATTTGACCCTTGCTTTTCTTGACTCTAGTCCAACCTCCATTCTCAGCCCCACTGCTGAAATTCTTCACTTCTTCCAAGGAGGTATCCTTTCCTCTCTTCAGCCTTTCCCTGACCCTTCCCAACAGAATATGATTACTCCCTTCTCATGACTTACACTTCAGTATTTGATTACTTCCTAATCACCTATTACATTCTAATTTGCTTTTGTCTATACATTTTATACTTCTACTAGGTTGTAAAATTGTCAACTCCTCAAGAACAGGTAGGACTCTTTTTATTTATCTTTCTGTTTTCTCTTAAGGCAGCCAGGTTGTGAGATACACTTAGGTATGAGCTCCTACTGCAGCACCTCACAAGCTCCCATTAGTGTCCCAATAGATAGCAAGATCTGATGAAGCCACAGGGAAGAGCAATGAAAGAAATCTCCCTCCTCCTCAAGGAATAATCTCCTTAAGGGGCATGATTATGTGAATTTACTAGAGATCTTGCAACTCAGCATTTTAAGCTTCCTGAAAGGTATAACCAATGGGATGACTCAAACTTCTTCAAATAGAGAAAGAGATGATTTCTCTCATAAGGTGTTAAGACCTTGTTTATTCATTGACACCTAATGAGCTATAATTATATCAAATGGGCAAGGGAGGTGGGTTGGGAGGTGGGGAATAGTTTAAGTGGAACTAAATCTTCTCCCGTTTACATTATATGCTAATCCTGCAAAAATCTATTATTTCATTAGTGTGGGGATTCTTTTAATGAAGAAAAAGAAGCTACAACCCATTTATAACTTAGTAGGTGGTCTCTCTGAAGTCAATCTGGTGATAAAGATGAGTTTCTCTGAATTTAATTAAGTTAGTCCTTGGACAACAAACAAAGCCCTTCATTGGCTCATATCAGGACCTGCCAGAACTAGGAATTCATGGTAGAATCACTTCAGTGCCACAGGGGAGGATCAGAAGAGGGAATTTGTGAAAGTATAATGAGATGGTCTGGTCTAAATATTCTTCACTTGAAGTTTGTGAACTCCTTTAGAAATGTATTTTTTTTTATTTTTTATTGAAGCTTTTTATTTTGAAAACATACTCAAGGGTAGTTTTTCAGCATTGCCCCTTGCAAAACCCTGTGTTCCCCTCTCTCTCTGGGTGTAGATGGCTCTCATCATCACAAGATCATTGGAACTGGCCCAAATCATCTCGTTGTCAAGAAGAGCAACATCCATCAGAATTGATTATGGTATAATCTTCTTGTTGCTGTGTACAATGACATCCTAATTCTATTCATTTCACTTGACGTCAGTTCCTGTAAGTCTCTCCAGGCCTCTCTGAAATCATCCTGGGGATCGTTTCTTACAGAATAATATTCCATGACATTCATATACTATAACTTATTCAGCCATTCTCCAATTGATGGGCATCTACTCAGTTTCCAGTTCCTTGCCACTACAAAAAGGGCTGCCACAAACATTATTGCACACGTGGATCTCTTTCCCTCCTTTAAGATCTGTTTGGGATATAAACCGAGTAGGAACATTGCTAGATCAAAAGGTATGCACAGTTTGATAGCCCTTTGAGCATAGTTCCACAGAATGGTTGGATCAGTTCACAATTCCACCAACAATGCATTAGTGTCCCAATTTTCCCACATCCCCTCCAACATTCATTATTATCTTTTCTTGTCATTTTAGCCCATCTGGGAGTTATGTAGTCTTAATTTGCATTTCTCTGATCAATAGTGATTTACAGCACCTTTTCACACTGGAAATGGTTTCAATTTCTTCATCTGAAAATTGTCTGTTCTCATCCTTTGACCATTTATCAATTGAAGAATGGCTTGAATTCTTATAAATTTGAGTCAATTCTCTCTATATTTTAGAAATAAGGCCTTTATCAGATTCCTTGAATGTAAAAATGTTTTTCAAATTTATTGCTTCCCTTCTAATCTTCTCTATATTAGTTTTGTTAGTAAAAAAAGAAAAAAGAAAAAACACTTTTTAACTTAATATAATTAAAATTTTCTGTTTTGTGTTCAATAATGAGCTCCACTTCTTTGGTCACAAATTCCTGCCATCTCTGCAGATCTGATTATTCTTTGTTCTTCAAATTTGCTTATAACATCACTCTTTATGTCTAAATCATAAACCCATTTCAACCTCATCTTGGTATATGGTGTTAGGTGTGGGTCAATGCCTAATTTCTACCATATTAGTTTCTAATTTTCCTAGCTAGCAGTTTTTTTGTCAAATAGTGATTTCCTATCCCAAAAGCTGAGTTCTTTGGATTTGTCAAACATTAGATTATTGTAGTCATTGACTATTTTGTCCTGTGAACCTAACCTATTCCAACTGATCGACTACTCTATTTCTTAGCCAGTACCAAATGGTTTTGATGACCACTGCTTTATAATATAGTTTTAGGTCTGGCCACCTTCATTGGCATTTTTTTCCCATTAATTCCCTTGAAATTCTTGACCTTTTTGTTTTTCCAGATGAACTTTGTTATTATTTTTTCTAGATCTGTAAAATAATTTTGGGAGTTTGATTGTTATGTCACTAAATAAGTAGATTAATTTAGGTAGTATTGTCATTTTTATTATATTCGCTTGACCTACCCATGAGCACTTGAAATTTTCCAATTGATTAGATCTGACTTTATTTGTGTGTAAAGTGTTTTGTAGTTGTGCTCATATAGTTTCTGATTTTGGCTTGGCAGAGAGACTCCCAAATATTTTATATTATCCATAATTATTTTAAATGGAATTTCTCTTTGTATCTCTTGCTGCTAGACTTTGTTAGTAAGATATAAAAATGCTGATGATTTATGTGGATTCATAACTTTGCTAAAGTTATGAATTATTTCTAGTAGTTTTTAGTTGATTTTCTAGGGTTCTCTAGGTAAATCATCATATCATCTGCAAAGAGTGATAATTTGGTTTCCTCATTATCTACTCTAATTCCTTTAATTTCTTTTTCTTCTCTTATTGCCAAAGCTAACATTTTAAATACAATACTGAATAGTCATGATGATAGTGGGCAACCTTGTTTCACCCCAGTCTTATTGGAAATAGTTCTAGTTTGTTCCCATTACATATAATGCTTGCTGATGGTTTTAGATAAATGCTACTTATCATTTTAAGGAAAACTCTATTTATTCCTATATTCTCTAGTGTTTTTTGTTTTTTTTTAAATAGGAATAGGTGTTGGATTTTATCAAATGCTTTTTCTGCATCTATTGAGATAATCATATGATTTTTGTTAGTTTGGTCACTGATATAGTCAATTATGCTAATAGTTTTCCTAATATCGAACCAACCCTGCATCCCTGGTATAAATCTTACTTCATCATAGTGTATTATCCTGGGGTTGACTTTCTGTAATCTCTTTGCTAATTTTTATTTAAGATTTTTGCATCAATATTCATTAGGAAAATTAGTCTATAATTTTTTTTCTCTGTTTTCACCCTATATGGTTTAGATATCAGTATCATATCTGTGTCATAAAAATAATTTGGTAAAAGTCCTTCTTTCCTTATTTTTTCAAATAGTTTATATAATATTGTATAGTATTGTTTCTTAGGGAACTGATTAATAGCTTGTTCTATTTCTTTTTATAAAATGGGACTATTTAAATAATTTATTTTCTTTTCTGTTAACCTGGACAATTTGTATTTTTGTAGGTATTCCTCCATTTCACTTAGATTATCAAATTTATTGACATATAGTTGGGCGAAATAATTTCTAATTATTGCTCTAATTTCCTCTTCAATGGTGGAAAGTTCTCCCTTTTCATGTTAGAGACTAACAATTTGATTTTCTTCTTTCCTTTTTCTAGTCAAATTAACTAAATTATCTATTTTGTTGGTTTTTTCATAAAACCAACTCAGTTTTATCTATTAATTCAATAATTTTCTTACTTTCAATTTTATTAATCTCCCCTTTTATTTTCAGAACTTCAAATTTGACATTTAATTGGGGGTTTAAATTTGTTCTTTTTCTAGCTTTTTTAGTTGCAAGCCCAATTTATTTATTTTCTCTTTCTCTATTTTATGGAAGTAAACATCTAGAGATATAAAATTCCCACTAATAACTGCTTTGGCTGCATCCCACAAATTTTGGTATGCTGTCTCATTATTGTTATTTTCTTGGATGAAATTATTGATTGTGTCTATGATTTGTTGTTTCACCCATTCATTCTTTAGGATTAGATTATTTAGTTTACAATTAATTTTTGGTCTATTTTCCCCATGCCTTTTATTGCAAGTAATTTTTATTGCATCATGATCTGAAAAAATGCATTTACTATTTCTGCCTTTCTACATTTGATTTTGAGGTCTTTATGCCCTAATATATGGTCAGTTTTTTTAAAGGTTCCATGAACTGCTGAGAGAAAAGTATATTCCTTTCTGTCTCCATTAAATTTTCTCCAAAGTACTAACATACCTAACTTTTCTAAAATTCTATTTATTCCTTAACTTCTTTATTATTTATTTTGTCATTCGATTTATCTAGTTCTGAGAGAGCAAGGTTGAGATTCACCACTAGTATAGTTTTGCTGTCTATTTCTTCTAGAAGCTCTTTTAACTTCTCTAGAAATTTGGATGCTCTACCACTTGGTCCATATATGTTTAGTATTTATATTATTTCATTATCTATGGTACCCTTAAACAAGATATAGTTTCCTTTCTTATCTCTTTTAATTAGAGCTATTTTTGTTTTTGCTTGATCTGAGATAAGGATTGCTACCCCTGCTTTTTTTACTTCACCTGAATCTTAATAGATTCTTCTCCAACCTTTTACTTTACTCTAAATGTATCACTCAGCTTTAAATGTGTTTTTTGTAACATATTGTAGAATTCTGGCTTTTAATCCAGTCTGCTATCCACTTTTTGTTTTATGGAAGAGTTCATCCCATTCACATTCACAGTTAAAATGGCTAATTATGTATTTCCCACCATCTTTTTTACCCCAGTTATGTTTTTCCCTTTCCTTTTCCCTTTTCCCTCCTCCCTAGTATTTTGCATCTGACCACCATCTCCATCAAACAACCTTCCCCTTTTACAGACCCTCCCCCTTCCTTCTATCTTTTCCCTATTACTTCTGTTTTCTCTTCTTTTAGCCTCCCCCTTTCCCCTTTTCTCTCTTACTTTCCTATAAGGTAAGACAAGTTTCTCTGTGAAACCAAATATGTTTCATATTCTCTCTTTGAGCCAAATCTGATAAGAGAAAGATTCAGACAATGTTCATCTCCCTCCCTTCTTTCCCTCAATTATAATAGGTCTTCTTTGCCTCTTCATGAGATGTAATTTCCCTCATTTTCCTTCCATTTTTCTCTTTTCCAGTACAATCCCCTTTACACCTCTAGTTTTTTTTTTTATACTATCACAGTAAAATCAAATTATACCTGTACTCTATAAGTATACCCATAACAGAGATATAATTCTTAAGAATTCTTTTCTTTTTACTTTTTAATGCTTCTCTTGAGTTCTGCATTTGGAAATCAAATTTTTTCTTCAGCTCTGGTTTTTCATCATAAATAAATGAAATTCATCTCTATCATTGAATGCCCATCTTCTTCCCTGAAAGATAATGCTCAATTTAGTTGGACAGTTCATTCTTGGCTACAATCCAAGTTCCTTTGCCTTTTGGAATATCAGATTTCAGGCCCTTTGATCCTTTAAGATGGAAGTTTCTAGGTCTTGGTAATCCTGATTGTGGCTCCCCGATATTTGAACTGGTTTTTTTCTGACTGCTTGCAGTATTTTTTTCCTTAGTCCAGTAATTCTGAAATTTAGCTATGATATTCCTTGAAGTTTTTATTTTGGGGTCTCTTTCAGGAGGAGAGCCATGAATTCTTTCATGTCTATTTTACCTTCTGATTCTAGGACATCAGGGCAGTTTTCCTTGATGATTTCCTGAAATACAATGTCTAGACTTTTTTTCATCATGGTTTTCAGGAAATCCAATAATCCTTAGATTGTCTCTCCTGAATCTATTTTCCAGGTCAGTTGTTTTTCCAAGGAGGTATTTTACATTTTCTTCTTTTTTCTTTCTTTCTTTCTTTCTTTTTGTTTTATTTGACTGATTCTTGATGTCTCATTGAGTCATTCATTTCCATTTGTTCAGTTCTAATTTTTACTGGATTATTTTCTTCAATTAGCTTTTTTATTTTCTTTTTTATTTGGCCAATTGAATTTTTAAATGAGTTGTCTTATTATATGCATTTTTTTCCTCATTTCATGAATTCTGTTTTTCAAGAAGTTGTTTTCTTTTTCCATTTTGTCAAATATATTTTGTAAGGAGTTATATGTTTTTTTTTTCCATTTCACTAAATCTATTTTGCAAGGAGTTTTCTTCAGATATTTTCTGTGTTTCTCAGTCATATCTAATAATACATGGTCCCATTTGGGGTTTTCTAGGCAAAGATTCTGGAGTGGTTTGCCATTTTATTCTCCAGTTCATATTACAGATGATGAAAATGAGGCAAACAGGGTGAAATGGTCACCCAGCTAGTAAGAGTTTGAGGTTAGATTTGAACTCAGGAAGATGAGTCTTCTTGACTCTAGACCCAACTTTCTATGCACTATGATGCCACCTAGTTGAGGTAAGGAAGACCTTAACTATTTCTGTGATCCTGGACAAGTTGCTTAACTGTAAAATAGGGATAATAATAGCACTTACCTCAAAAAGTTGTAAAGATCAAGTGAGATGATATTTGTAAAAAGCACTTAACATAGTGCCTAGAACATGATAGGTGCTATATAAATAAGTATAAATATATTCCTATTCACTTCTCTTTACTCTCTGAGTCTCATTTTCCTTATTAGTAAAATAAGTATTAGGTCAGATGGCTTCTCAAAAATCTATGAAACTACACAGCTGAGGCTCAGAGTGATAAATCTCCTTGTTGTTCAAGGTCATGTATTGAATTTCTTGCAGAATCTATATGCTCTTAAGGAACAAATTACTCTTTGAGAACCAATTTTTGGGTGTTTCTTTATATCCCTACCACTTAATACAGTACTTAGCATGGAGGAGGTGTTGGTTGGATGACTTTTGATGACAGGTACAAAGTTGTTGGCACAACAATACCAGTAATTTTAGTCATTAATATTCTATCTATAGATCTAAAAAGTAAGTGGTTTATTGCTTAATTTGTTTGTGATATAATTATTTTTATTTTTAGATGGTATTTTAGTTTCTGAAATACATGCAAAGATAGTTTTCAACATTCACCTTTGCAAAACCTTGTGTTCCAAATTTTTCTTCTCCCTCCCTTTCTGAGAAAGTAATCTGAAAGAGATAAAACATGTGTAGTTCTTCTAAACATGTTTCCATATTCATTATGCTGTGCAAGAAAAAACAGATATGACATAATTTTTACAGAATTTGGAGCTTATCTTGGTAAATAAGGTGTGAGGTTTTGGTCTAATCTTGATTCCTCTGAGATTGCCATACAGCTTTTCTAGCAGTTTTTGTCAAATAGCAAAGTCTTCACTAGTAACTGGATTTTTCAGATTTATCAAATGCCACACTCCCGTGTTTGTTTGCTTCTGGATGTTGTATAATTAACTTGCTCCATCATTCAAATATTCTCTCTCTCTTTTTTCCCCTTTGGATTACTGTCAAATCATCTTTAATGATTATTGCTTTGTTGTATAGTTTGAGATCTAATACTGATTGAGCCTTTTCCTCCTCCCTTTTTTTTCTTGTCCTTTTGTTCTTCCAAATGATATCAATTTTCATTATTATTTTTCTAGGTTCATAAAATATCCTTTGGGGAAGTTTTATTGGTACAACACTGAATAAGTAAATTGATTTAGGCAATATTGTCATTTTTACTATATTGACTCTACCTACACATGAGCAATTAATGTTGCTCCAATTATTTAGCTCTGTCTTTGTTTTTACAGAGTATTTTATAGTTAGATTCATATACAGTGAATCTTAGTAGTTTAGTTTAGTTATTATAGTTATGCCCAACTTTTTATGACCACATTTGGGGTTTTCTTGGCAAAGATAATGGAATGGTTACCATTTCCTTTTCCAGTTCATTTTACAGATGGGGAAACTGAGACAAACTAGGTTTAATGACTTGCCCAAGTTCCCACAGCTAGGAAGTATCTGAGGCCAGATTTTAATTCAGGTGTTCCTGACTCTAAATCCACAGCCCTATGTCCATTGTGCCACTTAGCTGTCTTGACTCTTGGTAGATAGTGACCTAATTGTCAAATACTTAATAACTTCTGTATTTATTTGGAATAGAATTTTCTCTTTTTAATTCTTCCTTCTGACTTTTGATGGTTTTGTATTTAGGAATGTTGATGATTTATATGACTTTATCATATCTTGCAACTTTGCTTTTAATTCTTTTATTTTTTTTTAGTTGATTCTTTTAATTTTTAGTTGACTGTAGGGTTCCCTAATGATAACATCTCATCCACAAAGATCAACAATTTTATTTTCTCTTTGCTTATGTTTATTTCCTCAATTTCTTGTTATTGTATTATTGCTATAGCTAGCATGTCTAGCACTATGCTAAATAAATAGTCTTGGTGATAAGAACACCCTTGCTTTAACCTTGATCTTATTGGAAGGACCTCTAATTCTTCTCCATTCCATATAATGTCAACAAGCAAATACTATGTGTCAGGTACTGTGCTTAACACTGGGAACACAAATACAAGCAAAAAGAAAAACTCCCTGTTCTCAAGGAGCTTACACTTTAATGAGGAAAACTACAAATAAAAGGAAGCTGAAGAGCTCAAGGGGGAAGAGGAAGAATCCAGCCCAGAGCCATGATGGTGGAGGTCCAAAATAGCTTAGACCACTAAGAAAAGTTTGCTTTTGGATTTTGAGAAATGATATTAATTATATTAAGGAAAGATCCATTTATTGCTATGATTTCTGAAGATTTTAATAAAAATGACTATAGTTTTTTGTCAAGAGCCATTTCAGTATCTATTGATATAATCACAGTTCTTACTATTCAAACCATCATTATAATGAAGCAACTTTGCATTCCTAGTATAAACTCAATCTTATCAGAGTGAATATAACCTTTCCAAACTGTTATTGTAATAATATATTGCTAATATTTTACTTAAAATTTTTTTTTGTTAATGTTCATTAGGAATATTGTAATTTGTTTTGTCTCCACATGGTGTATTGAAACCATGTGTATCAGCAATGAAAATTGGAGGGGTTCAAGCTATCCTACTTCTTTGACCTAATCTTTGACAATACACTTTGCTTTCTAGACAAACTACTTCTCAGACATCTAGGTGAGCCCTGTACCTTCTATGTACTTTCCCTCACCCTGTTTCCAATGCTTACAACTCTTCCTCTACTTCATTTGTCTGTTAAATTCCAACCCATTTTTAAAACTCCAACTCAAATGCTCCTGCCTCAAAGAAGCCTTCCTTGATCATCTGACTCCTGAAAGCCAAGCCCACAAAAGTCACAAAGCCCTTTGAATCTGTTATATAATGTTACTGTTGTTAGTTCTTCATTTTTGAAGAAGACCAATGACATCATGGGATGATATCTTATCTTGCCTGTGAATTGGATTTAAGTGAGGCAGAGCTATCCAGCTGTCAACTTCACTCTTTCTCCAAGAATCATTGAAATCCAGTGGCAGACAAAAGTCAGGATGACTGGAGATAGCTCAGGATGCAATTTGGATACCATAACTATCTAGGTTATGGTCATCCTTCTACTAAACAATGAGTCACAGAAAGATAGGAACTATGTTTTATTTACACTGTGGACTTAGAATCACAAAATCATAGACTTTGTGTTGGAAGAAACTTTAGAGGACATCAAGTCCAATTCCATAATTTTATTATACACATACTTAATACATGTATATATGTACATATACACATATATATGTATGTATGTATATCTAATCATCCAAGATTCACCTTCTGACCCTCTCATCTCAATGGCTTATACCAAATGAGAATACAAGAAAAACAAAACCCATTACAAATATGTATTATCAGTCAAAACAAATTTTCTCATTGGTCATTCCTCCTCTCCCTTCAGTTGTATTCTGCCTTCTATGAACTTTAGTTCTCCCAGGAAATAGATAGTATATTTCATCATTAGTCCTCTGGAATAATTATTATTAGTTATTTTGTTGATAAGATGTCAACATTCCATCATATTTATATGCCATAAATTGCTCAGCCATTCCCCTAATTTAAGAGTACCCATTCAGAGTTCCATTCTTTACCACCTCAAGAAAATTGATAAATATTTTTGTATATTCTTAGCATTTGTTTTGTTTAGGACTCCTTTAGTCTGCCCTCCCTCTAATTAATTCCTCCTCATTTTCCCCTTTCGTTTGTCTTCTTCAGTTGAGTAAAATGTATTTCTATTACCAACATTGTGTGTGTGTGTGTGTGTGTGTGTGTGTATTCTTTCTTTTTTTTTTGATCAGTTCAGATCAGAGTGAAATTCAAGTGTCAGCTGCTCCCACCCCCCTCCTTGTTTGTTTATTTTTATACTTTATGAAAGATAATTTCCATTAATTTTCCTTTCTCTTCCTCTTCTGTGAATTCCTCTTCCCTTCTCTTTACATTTTTTCTTAAGATTTTCAAGATAACACAAAACCATTCCTAGGCCTTATCTATGTGGACTCCCTCTATAAACCCTTAGGATAATAAGTTGCAGGAGAATATATATGTCATCTCCCCATATTTGAATGTAAGAAGTTTATCCTTAATTTTTTTTTAATCACACTGTTCATTCATGTTTACCTTTTGATTTTTTTTTCATTTCTGTTTGAACTTTTTTGTAACTTTGGACCTTTCATCAGGAATACATGGAAGTCCTCTATTTCATTAAAATAGAACTTATTACAACCCCTTTCCCAACAAGAATGCCTCAGCCACAGAGAATCTAGGTATTTATCTGCATTCACTCTATTATTCTGATTTTGGGAAGTTATAAAAATGTATATTATCAAAATTTATCTTGTTGCTTTAAATCCCCAATTTTGTGCCAGGGGAAACTTCCCACTAGTAAAATCCATCTATTATGCTCCCTCTATACTTCACCAACTATAGATCTCCTTCCTCCTGACCATATTTAATCTTGGAGGGACACCCATAAGTTGGTACTTAATTGAATGTCCCCAATATCTTAAAGATAACCATTTCTTTTCAAATAAATGGTGATAGACATAGTTAACATGGGAATTTTTTTTTTTTTTTTTTTTTTGCTGAGGCAATTGGTGTTAAGTGACTTGCCCAGGGTCACACAGCCAGGAAGTGTTAAGTGTCTGAGACCAGATTTGAATTCAAGTCCTCCTGACTTCAGGGCTGGTGCTCTATCCACTGGATCACCTAGCTGCCATGGAATTTATTTTTCTTGACTATGCATATTTTCTAGAAGGGTCTTTTTTCCCTCAGTAGTGGGGAGGCGGAAAAGTGGAAAGGAGATAAAATAAATGCTTGTTGATTTTTAAAAATAATTCAATTGAAATCAGATAAAAACAAAATAAAAATAAATAGTAAAACAGTAAAAACATACTTGTAAGAAACAAGACTTGGAAAGGCAGGCTCAGTGTTCTCCCCAGGGGAGTTCAGAAGTCAAGGTGATGCAAGGACCAGGATAGTTAAGAAATCCCCAATTGTGTTCTCAGGAACAGAAACAGCTGCAATCCATTCTGGATCTGTTCAGTGTGACTTCCCTATAACTCAGGAACTGGCTTTGCCCTACATCTTGACCATTTCTTTTTTGTTCAATTTGTTTTCACTTTTCTCTTTGGTAACCCCCTGCTCCCCGCTCCATTCACTATGGTGTTACAACATATATATATATATATATATATATATATTATATATTTAATTTAATTGATATTGTCTTTTTTTTATATCACAAAATTTCTTCATCTCCTCCCTCCAGGGCTTAATTCAGGACCTGACACATAGAAAGTGCTTATAATGAATGTTTATTGAATTAAATCTTCCCAAATTGTCATCCCATGTGAGAAATAATATTTGTAAAGAAAAGAAAAAAAAATCAGTAAAACTTTCCTATGCATAAAAAGTCTAAAACTACGTGCAACATGCCACATCAATGGATGGCTCACCTCTACAAAGGCTTGGGTGGAGGAGTATTATTTCAAACCTCTTCTTTGGAGCCATGTCTCTTCTTTCTAATTTTGTAACATTCACTTTTAATTGTCTTGTGGTGTCTAGTTGTCTCCATTGACATCGTAATAGTCATTGTCTATATTATTTTCTTGGCTCTGCTTACTTTATTCTACATCAGTTCCTGTAAGTCTCAGGAGAAGGAAGTCAGTGCTCACAGCCAGATGATTGCATGGGAAAGGCCCTTTTACCCTAAACTAAATATAACCATGAACGGTGGGAGCCTCGTCTGGTTCACTAACCACCTTACCTAGTGAGATGCCAGGAGAGAATTTTGTGGTTTCCTTGACCGTCTTTGCAACTGATGGACTTATACCCTTTTTACTTCTTCTTCCTATTCTGTTTTATTATTGCCTAACAAACTGATTTACCCTTAAATATCATTTTTTAAATTGTGTGTACTTTTATAATGACTTTTGTTACTAAGTAAAGGTGAACTGATTTTCATTGCCTTTCTTTATATTCCCAGCATTTAGCACAGTGCCTAGAACATGGTAAGTACTTAATAAATCTTTATTGACTGGCTAACTTTGATTAAGTATTTGCCATAAAAAAGGTTGGGTTTTTTTTTTTTTCATTTACTTAATATCTTATTTTTCCCAATTACATGTTAAATAATTTTTTAACATTTATTTTTAAAACTTTGAGTTCCAGATTCTCTCCTTTCCTCCCTCCCCATACTACCCCATCATTAAGAAGTCAATGTGAAGTTAACATGTGACTTCCCCCTTCAAAAAAAAATCCTCAAGAAAAATAAAGTTTAAAAAAAAAACCAACTATGCTTTAATTTGTATTCAGACACAATCAGTTCTTTCTTTGGGTATGGATAACATTTTTCATCAAAAGTCCTTCAGAATAGTCTTGGATGATTGTATTGCTGAGAATAGCAAAGTCACTCACAGTTCATTATCCCACAACATTGCTATTATTTTGTTCACAATACATTTCAGTCACTTAACCCTAATTGCCTCTAAAAAAAAAAACAAAAAACCCAAAAAACCAAACCACAGTACATTTGACTTTGCATGAGCTCATGGAGGACTTCTCAGTATTTTCTGAAAGCATCCTGCTCATCATTTCCCATAGAACAATATTATTCCATCATAATCACATACTATAACTTCTCAATTAATGGACATCCCCTCAATTAACTCTTTGACCTAAGAATAGAGCTGCTATAAATATTTTTTGCACATATAGATCCTTTTTTTTTTCTTTTTTAAAATCTCTTTTGGGATTCAGGCCTACTAGTGGTATCATTAGGTCAAAAGGTATGTGCATGATTTTATAGCCCTTTGGGCATAGTTCCAGATTGCTCTATAGAATGTTTGAATCAATTCATAATTCCACAAACAATGCATTAATGTCTCATTTTCCCCACATTCCCTCCAACATTTGTCATTTCCTTTTCTGGCCCATTAGACACTCTAATAGGTATGAAGCAGTACCTCAGAATTGTTTTAATTTACATTTCTCTAATCAGTAGAGCATTTTTTCCCACATGGCTATAAATAGCTTGATTACTTCAACTGAAAACTTCATATCTTTTGATCATTTCTCAGTTGGAGAATGGTTCTTATTTTTCATAAATTTGACTTCATTTCTGTATATACATTTGAGAAATGGGGCTTTCATCAGAGAAACTTGCTTCAAAATTCTTTTCACAGTTACTATTGCTAACTGTATTTCCCCCATTTATTCTTTTTTCTCTCCTTTCCCCCTCTTTTTCAAATTATAGCCTACTGGTAGACCAATAATTTTAAAATTATCATTCCTGGATCTATTTTCCAAGTCAGTTGTTTTTCCAATGAAATAGTTCACATTGTTTTCTATTTTTTTGTTCTTTTGGTTTTGTTTTATTGTTTCTTGATTTCTCTTAAAGTAATTAGCTTCTGTTAGTTGAAATTAATTTTTTTTCCAAATTTCTTTTATTTAAAGAAATAGAAAAGAAAAAAGAAAAACAGGAAAGGAATACAAAACAAAATGAAACAAAACAAAAGAGAACACTGTCATGTGTTCAGCAGAACATCAGAGAGGATTCAAAAATATAACAAGAAATACCAGATCAGAAAAGTGTGTATGTATGTATATATATATATATATATATGTGTGTGTGTGTGTGTATGTATCTATGTGTATATATATATGTATGTGTGTATGTATCTATGTATATATATGTATGTATGTGTGTGTATCTATGTATATATATATATACATATACATATATTAGTAGAAGAAATAATATTCATGAGTGTCCATCTTTACTTTGTTTGTCCTTTTGTTCTTTGCTGTGCACTTTTTTTACTTTGTTTTCCCCCCTCCTTTTATCCCTTCCCAAGCAAGCTATAGCTAAGAAAGGATATATTTTTTCTTTAAAAAATGTATTTATTTTTAACAATTTTTTTCTTTTTAAATTTTAAGTTCCAGATTCTCTCCTTGCCTCCCACCCAATGAGAAATCAAACAATATATCAATTATATATGTAAAATAATGTAAAACATTAGAAAGGGTATATATAATGTAGAGATATACATACACAGACATACCTCCACACATACACATGATGTGCCTGTGCCTCCTGTTGACTCTTTGCTTTAATTCTGCTCCTAACTTGCCTTGCTATGATTTAACCTCCTCCACTTATAAATCCCTCTCTTGTCTTCTTCTCTTACTCTTTGGTTCCCTGTCTGCTCATCCCTCTCTCCTTTATTTCTTTATAGATTTTGGAGAGTGCTATAACCTTCATAGTATATATGTAGTCCCAATGTGAGTAGGTTTTTGGAACTACAATCCCTCCTTCCCCTTCTAACACCTCTGTGTCTATTCTTAGACATTTATATGACATAATTTATATGACATAATTACTATTTTACCTTAGCTCTGCCCCAATCTTTCTTTTCAGCTATGACATTGTTGATATCAATCTTAAACATAATGCTATAAATTTCTCATGTTTAAAAAAAATTATCCATTTTGAGTTCTTTGAAATTAATCTTTTTTAAAAAAATTGATCTTTATGATTTCAGAGAGGCCTGGAGAGACTTTCATGAACTGATGCTGAGTGAAATGAGCAGAACCAGGAGATCATTGTACACAACAACAACAATATTACATGATGATCAATTCTGATGGACATGGCTCTCTGCAACAAAGAATTGTCTCAAACCAGTTCCAATTGTTCAGTGAAGAAAACCATATACACACAGAGAGAGGGATATGAAATATGGACCACAACACTACATTCTCATAGTCTTGATTGATGTTTGCTTACATTGCTTTTCGTTTATCTGATATGTCTTTCGTGTAGATATGATTTTTCTTACACAACAATGATAAGTTTCTGGCTGTCCTGTATATAAAATACTCCATTTCTCAACTCCAGGGATTTTGTCTGGCTATTTCCCACTCACACCTGGAATCTCCCTCCTCATCTCTGCCTCCTGACTTCCCTGGCTTCCTTTGAATCCCAACTAAAATTCCATCTTCCACAGGAAGCCTTTCCCAACTGCTCTTAATTCTAATGCCTTCCCTTTGTTGATTATTTCCTATTTATCCTGTATTCAGCTTGTTTGCATATACTAGTTTGCTTATATCTTCCCCATTAGATTGTGATTTCCTTAATGGCAGGAACTGTTTTTGTTATTGTTGTTTGTTGCCTTTTTTTGTATCCCTAGTGCTTAGCAGTTTCTGGCACATAGTATTTATTGCTTAATAAATATTTATTGATTGAAGGGGACTCATAGCATTATACTTATCCAAGAGACTATTGAACAATTCTTTTTATTTTTTCCTCTCTCTATCTGGAGATAGAGTTTTCATAGAAATTCAAATGAAATGATGTATGCAAAAACTACACATTTTAAAGCACTATATTTATCAGGGACAGCTAGATGGTTCAGTAGATAGAGCATCAGAGCTGGAGTCAGAAAGAACTGAATTCAAATCAGCCTCATACACTTACTAGCTGTGTAATCCTAGACAAGGGACTTAATGGCTATTTGCCTTCCTTTCTTCATCTGTAAAATAGGAATAGTAATGGCATCTACTTATATTGTTTATTGTGAGGATCAAATGAAATAATAATTGTAAAGTTCTTAGCACTGTAACTGGAACATAATAAGAATTATATAAATGTTAGCTCTTGTTATCAGATATAAATGCTTGCCCAACTGAATTCTTGTAATTATGGAAGGAGGTATTAATATTGAACCATATTTTAAAAGCTTCCTTTTAAGAAAAACTGAAAATATTAGGAAATAACATTTTTCTCTAAGGTCCTTTCCAAAATCCTTGGAAAGCAGATGATCAATAGAGAACAAAAAGATTTTTTATTGGAAATGGATGGTACCCAAACTTTTCATAAAGCATAAATTGCTTATGTGTTGCCTTCTTTAGCCTTGAAAGGTTTTCTTCATTGTTTACCCACCATTGAAAACAGATATTACCATCAACTTTATCTACAGTAGGAGAGAAGTGTTTCAGGAGGAAATGGGATTGTTACTCAACAATTCTGGAACCTTCATCTAATGTTTATCTAAACCAGGGGTGGGGAACCTTTTTTCTGTCAACAGCTTTGGGATATTTATAACATCATTCATGGGCCATACAAAATTATCAACTTGCAATGGGAAATTGTTGCACCTAGCTTTCAGCTCCTTAGCAAATGATTTTGCTGGCCCTATAGGGCCCACGGGCAGCTCATTCCCTACCCAGAACTATTCTCTGGACTCCCAGGCATTTTCACTGGTTCTCCACCATGCTGGAGATGGTGGAGATCTCTTTCTCCTTATGTCTACCATCTGGCTCTCCTGGTTTGCTTCAAGTCCTAACTAAAATTCAATCATCTGCAAAAAAACCTTACTTGCTACTTCTTGCCCTCAACACTGCACCACAGACCTCCCTTGCCCTCCATCCCAAGCTGCTCTTCATTCTTGGACCGTTCTGCATCTCACCTCTGCAGTTTAGTTCTTCTGCCTTCCTTTGTAACCCATACAAATTCTGAATTATCCTTATCCCAACTTTCACTCCCACTGCTGAGATGGGCTAATTTTCTCCCTTCAGGGTTTAAAGATACTCATTGGAATATTGTACACAGTAACAGCAATATTGTAAGATGATCAACTGGGAATCTTAGCTGTTCTCAGCAATACAATGACCCGAAACAACTCTGAAGGGCTTTGAAAAGTGCTCTCCATCTTTCAGAGAAAGAACTGATAATATCTGAATACAGATCAAAGCATATATTTTTTTTTTTACTTTCCTTATTTTTCTTGGGTGTTTATTTTGGTCTATGTTTTCTTTTTGCAACATGACTAATGTAAAAATAGATTTTCCATGACTACACATGTATAAATTATATCAAATTATAGTTTGCTTTCTCAATAATAGAAAGAATTTGGAACTCAGTTTTAAAGATGAATATTGAAAATTGTTTTTACATGTAATGAGGGAAAAATAAAATAACAAATTAAAAAAAATAAAGTTACTCGGGGTACAGGGATTATTATCTCATGTCATTGTTTGACCCCCAACCATTGTGTTCCTTCCAATGCCATTAGTTGAGAATCAATTTAGTCATTCAATCTCAAGTAGATTTTTTTTAGCAGTTTTAGAACAGAAAGAGACCCAGAACTTAGAATGATGGAGCTAGAAGGAACCACTGAGTTTATCTTGTTTAATTCCCTCATTTTACTGTTGTTTGTCCTTTGGACAAAGGATGATGGCATCAGGGAGCTGATGCCATGGCCATGATGTGTAAGTGAGTTGGATTGAAGTGATGGGAGGTTCTATACAAGGTCACCTGCCTCACTTTCCCCTTCAGAGCCATCTGAGTCCAGTGGCCAAATACAGGTCAAGATCACTGGAGATGGCCCAGTGGGAGACCTTGGCCTTTTTAAGGCTAAGGTCTTCAACAAGTCTCAGTTTGATGAAGGCCATATCCTTAGAGGAATTTCTTATCTGAGTTCCTACATAATCCAGGAAGGATGTCATCCAGCAATTGAATCTGTTGTCTGGAGGTCAAATAAACTGAATAGCTAAACTGAAAAGAAAAAGATGAATCAGAGTGTTAGGAAAAATGCTTTTTTGGTAGCAGCTTTGATTTCTTAAGGTCCAATGTGGTTTTTGTAATTTTTCACATCCACTGAGAATACACAGCCAAATAGTAGCAATCTGAAGGAGAAAGAGGGTAGAAGAAGAAAGAATGAAATAGGGGGGAAAAGGGGTGTTTGGAATAGGGATATTTATTATGTAACTTGTGGAAATTCCTTATCAGAACAAGAAAGCAGTCTATTTTCTGGAAGAAAAGAGAAGTGAGGCTAGACAGAGTAACCAAGTACTTTTATGATTATTTCTTAAAGTCCATTCAATCTAAGACAGTTAAGGTAATGATTGAGAGCTACAAGTACCTTCCACTCAAGGACAATTTTTTTTTTTGTAATAATAGATAAGGCCCTCTACATCACTGCATCCTTATACAGTTCATTATGTTTTGATCCTCTTTTAAAGGCAGAGAATGTCGAAGCTTTGTTTTTGTATCACTAGAACTTCCACATTGTGCCTGATACATTTTAAGAGTCTAATAAATACTTGTTGTTGACTTCTCTTGAATCCCTAGTGCTTAGCTTAGTATCTGGAATGTATTGAAGGTTTAATAAATGCTTGCTGATTGATTTTTTTGGTTGATTTTCCAATGAATCAGTGGCAAAAGATGTGAACAATTACTTCTTTTTTTCCAATTAACAAACATTTATTTTCTCTCCCTATCTCCCCTATTGGGAAAAACAAAAACAAAATAAATCCTTTGGAGCAAATATGCATAGTCAAGAAAAACACAAACAATCCTTTTTTAAAAAAAATTGTGATCTGATAATAACTGTATGAAAGAATGATTAAGATCACTAATAACAAGATAAATGCAAATTTAAAAGATTCTGAGGTTTTCTCTCATATTTAGTCAATAAACATTTATTAAGTGCTTATTGTATTCATGTATCAGGTCAAAAGTTAGGATTATCTGAAAATTATCTGCTCAACATGTTAATTTAATCCATGAAAATTAATGAGAACATTTAGCAAGATAGAATAGAGGGAGAAGAGGATGAAGGGCTGACCATTGAAGGATATTCACAGTTATCAGATATGATCTAAAGGAAGATCCAATTAAGGGAATCTGAGAGGAAGTGGTCAAGTAGGTTGAAGGAGAACCTAAAGAGAGCTATGTTACAACAACCTAGAAAAGAGAGTATTTACGAAAAGAAGGCCATGGAGAGTGTCAAAGGGTACAGGGAGGCCAGGAAGGTTGAGGACTGAGAAAAGATCACTAGCTTTGGAAATTAAGAAATCATTGGTAACTTTGAATAGAACAGTTTCATTTGAATGATGAAATCTGAAGGTAGATTGTAGAGTGCTAAGAAGAGAATGAGAAGGATACAATGGTAACACAGGATATGGGGAAACTTTACCCAACTGGCAATCAAGTGGATGTTGCATCAGGCACTTTTGAGAACTGGAACAAAGGTACCACTGGACCCGCCCTGTACCAACACCATGACACCCTCCATCTATCTAAACAACCTCTCCATCTGAATGTGTCCCATGCCAGGATAGATACAACTACAATAACTATCAGAATCTCTGTCAGACCAGGAATGAGCAATTCCTCGGACTTCTCAGAGCCCAGAAATACCACATTCTGCTCTACAACTGGGATGTAGACATGGCTTATATCCTCATGGAGACAAGCGATTTGGGGATTCCTTGAACCAGAAGGTGGATGTATAGTTTTGGCCATGACTAGTGTCTGATGGTAACAAGGAGAAAATTGCTGATTTTATGGTTACAAACATTGCCTTCCTCACCATCAAGGAAGCTAACCATGTGGTGCCCACTAACAAGCCCCTACCAACTTTACCCATCTTCACAAGACTCTTGAACAAGAAGCTCCACTAAGTTCCATCTTACCCTATAGTGAGGGACAGAAAAGAGCCACTCAACCATCCTGGGGAGGAAGCCTGGTCCTGCTTGGCTGAAATCTCTGTGGCTAGTCAAAGGGAATCCATTGGTTGGGTGGTATCAGGCTCAAACCTACAGAGGTGGAAATTCAAATTATATACAAATTTCTCATGTGGGAATAATCAGGGTCTTGAGTTGGGGAATTAATTCAAGTTATCTGAAAGGGTGAATTGATACTAGTTTAATTTTTAGGGTAGACTTTTCTGGGGAGGGGGTACTAGAGTATCCCCTCCTTGTTACCATTTACTATGCACTATTCCCTAGGGAACAGTGAGCTCAGGACTTTGCTTTTGTCACCCCTATAGGAACTAGAGTGGGGGAAGAGGGGAGAGAAAATCAGGGCTTGACTCTGAATATAGATGATAGTTAGTGGGGACAGAGTGATCATAGGAGGTGTAGGATTTTTTTTTTTTTAAGAAGGGGAGAGACATGGACATGTTTGTAGGCAGTAAAGAAGCTACAAAGAGATTGAAGAGTAATGAGAAAGTGATGATGATAGAGAATACAATCTGCTGGAGAAGATGGGATAGCATGGAATCAAGGGTACTTGAGGAGGGTTTGCCTTGGCAAGAAGGGCAACCTCTTCAAGTGCAACAGGGTTAAAGGAAAAAATAGTGATCCATAATGAACAAAAAAGATGGGAATAATCAATGCTACAAAATTGAGAATATTGAACTACTATTAGACATCATAGATAGTTGATTTATTTTACTAACTTTTTTCTTTTACATTTTTATTACAAGAGAAACTTTGCTGAGGGAGATAAATATTTGGAAATCAAGGTAATGTAACAATAAAAGGCATCAGTAACAAAATAATAACAATTGTAATAATAATAATAATAATAATAAAGTTCTATGTTCTCAACAGCATTTTATTTTTCCAAATATTCATTTTTGCAAAACTTTGTGTTCAAAATTTTTCTCCCTCCTTCCCTCACCTCCCCCCCTTCCCAAGAAAACATGCAATCTGATAATAATGTTATCCTTTTAAACATATTTTTATAAAAATTTCTATGTTCTAAGGTTCTTTTCAGCTCTAAGGAATCACTTCAGCTCTTAAATTTTATGTTCTAACATTTTTTGCTCTAATGTTCCTTCCAGATCTAATGTTCTATGTTCTAAGATTCTCTTAATATTATATGTTAATGTTCTAAGAATCTCTTAATAATAATAAAATCTGATATTCTATTTTCTAACATTTCTTCCAAACTCTGACACAGGTTCATTGAAGTATCATCAAATGCAAAATAATTGTACACACATAATCCATAGAATGTGAAACAATATTGAAAAGATGTTGCAGTACCCACAACACAATATTATTATGGAGAAAATAATTTAGAATCCTTAAAAAGTACCAAAGAAATGTAAGCTACTATTACTAGTTCTAGGATCTTGAACAAATTAATTTACCTTACTGAGCTTTCATCTCTGCTTCTATAAAATGAGGATAATAATATTGCTCCACCTCTCTCACAGGATTTTTGTGAGGATCAAAGGTGATAATACATATATGTTGTCTGCTAAATGGCAAATGCTATAAAAAATGTCCCTTATAAATACATCAATCCTCCAAGAATTCAATATTTTATTGATGTGGGTCTACATTCCATTCATAGAAGCCACAACCCCTCTGTGACTTTGCAGATAGAGTTCAAGAATTGCCAATACTGAAAATTTCCTCACCCTGTGGCCAACTAGGTAATGGTCACCTCATTACTAAAAAGTCCCATTAAAGGAAAACTTTTATGGAAGGGTGATTCTTTTCCTTTATTTTCATCCAGTATTGTGAGGAGGAAAGGGGAGGAAATATAAGACAAGAGCTAGGATGTGAGAAAACACTGAAAAAAAATTCTTAGGATAGACAGGTGATGAAATGTAAGATTGTAAGGGCATTAGTTAAGACTGGACCTCTTCAACTGCGATACAGTCGACTTCCACTGAGACATAATACTATCCTTCATGAATCATTTTTTCTGGGAGTAAGGTTGCTTAGAAGAAGGTCCTTTTAGAAAAATTTTTAAAAGAAATAGGAAAGTAATAGATGGGCTGGATAGAGAAGAGAGCAAGATTATTATCCCCCAGAAGCCTAGTGTGCATTACAGGTGTCAGAGAAGATGAAGAAAGTAATCACAAAGCCCCTAAAAAGAGATTAGATTTCCACTGTAGCCATAAAGAAAAGGCGAAAGTAAAGTGATAAAGTAAATTAGCACTTCTTATAAAAGGGTGTCATAAATGAATGTCATTCAAATTAAATAAGTAGATGGAAGGGCTAGATATGTTCTGAACTAAACCTTTATCTGAACTTGGAAAGAGAAGGATTAAATGGTGAAAAGAGAGAAAATAACAATAAAAGTAAAGTCAAAAACTTTGGGCTAGGACAAAGGGAAGGGAAGGACAGGAAAGAATCTATACTTAGTGATGGAGATCAAATGAAAATAGCAAATAAAATTCAGGAGCCAGGATGGGGGAAAAAAAGAAGAAAAAAATCAAATATGTAGTGTATATGTATATCAACTGCACAGTGGAAAGAGTGTGAGCTCTGCAGTCAAATTATCTGGATTCAAATCCTGGCTTTGTTGCTTACTATTTTAGAAAAATACCTCTCTTGAGACTTGTTTCCTCATCTATTGAATTATAAATATGAACCATAGGGCCCCGTCCAGTTCTAAATTCTGGATGGTGTGATCTTTTAAACGCAAAAGAATTAAATGAAGGAAAACAGACATGATATTTATAGCAAATGTGAATGGATCAAACTCCCCAAGAGAATGATAAAATGGGGAGGGAAAAAACCCAAAACCCAACAAAGTGGTAAGTACAAGAATAATGATTAAAATATAAAGATCCATCTTGAATCAAAGTGAGGAGCTGGAACAAAATTTCCTATGCCTTAGGCAGGCATTGCAAGAATAAAATTTGACATGTCAAGAGAGAGAAACAGGAAAAGTACATTTTGCCTAAAGGTAGTATAGACAATGAGACAATATCATTATTAAATAATTTTGTCCCTTCAGGCCTCATGGGTATATGTGTTGTGCAAGAGAGAATTCATGAATCAAGACCAGGTCCATTTAAGGTTACCAGAGATTAACAGTTGATACCTCAACATGCCTCCTATCCCTTTTAAGACCCAACTGTACCCTGGAGGCTTTCAAGAAGCAACTTGCCCTGCAAGGCAAGAATGGAACACCTTCTCAGTGCCAACCTCCTGGATTGTGTTCACTGGCCTTTCTGATTACCCCTGGTATGTCACTGAACTTTCCTTAGATATACTCCAGGTAGGGACCCCGTCTCAGAAAAATAGATTCCCTCAGTTGGCTTAGCAGGAGACCTGTGACCTCCTTTCCCCTCTTAGAACCCTCTGGGGGCATGACTATATTAGTGGACCAGAAGATCACAGATGTAAGGACCTTAGAGAAAGTGTAGTCCTAATTTTCTTCCTTTGTAAATGAGGGAAATGAGACAAGAAAGGAAAATGACACCATTATACAGCTGGGATTCAAATCTGATCCTATGATTCCAAGTCCAGGATGCTATAGTCCATAACACTAACCTTCCTCATTCAGAACAAGATTAAAGTCCTTCCTCCTAGAATCCTCTTTCATGAAAGCCCTGGGTTGAACTGCCAAAGGGAAACTAAGAGACTTCAGGTAGAAGCTGGACCTGTAAGATTTGACTGAAATGGTTAGGAAATGGAGAAAGTGGACCAACAGTAGAGGATAAGCAAGGGCTTTAAGGTTTGATGTAGTTATGTCACACAATGGATAAAACACTGAGCTTAGCATGAGTTCATATTCTGTTTCAGACACTAGTTACATGACCATGAACTTATATTATTTTATTTTTTCAGCCTCAGTTTCCCCATTTATAAAATGACAGGGTTGAACTCTAAGGCCCTCCCATCCCTCCATCTATGATAAACCCATTCATTCCCTACCCTCAACCCTGTGAAGTAAGACGTGTAAATATTACTGAGAAATAGCTGCTGACCAGTTGGCCAACATTGGTCACATCACT
>JAJPUD010006947.1:4432-42679 GCA_023553655.1 Myrmecobius fasciatus
CATCTCTCCCTTCCTGCCTTCCTTCCATCTCTCCCTTCCTGCCTTCCATCCTCCCTTCCTTCCTTCCATCCCTCCCTGCCTTCCTTAGTCAATCTTCATCTTCAGTACTCTTCACTGGTTTCTTTTGGGATAGATGAAATCCCAGTCTGTCCAATGAAAGCATTATATAACAAGAAGACTTTAGAGCTTTAGCTGGTGTCACTGCTTATGTCAAATAACATTTCATGTAACAAAATTCCACCATGACGAAGGAACCTGATATCTTACCAGAGTCTGTTGTATTGAGACCTGGCCTGCATTAGGAAGCTAAGAATTTCTGAAAATAAACTAAAGTTTTATATCAGTTTCTCAGTCTAGACTTGATCACTAACTAGCTAGTTAAATGTTTGATTATGGGAAAATTTTTTTTAACTTCCTAAAACTGGGAGGGAAGTGCTGTTGTTATTAACATTTTACATATGGGAAAACTGAGGCTGAAGATTAATACAGGATCACAGAGATAGTAAGCATCTGAGTCAGTATCTGATTTCTTTCACTCTTAAGTCCTATGCTCTTTTCACTACTCTACTACATTAGCTGCCTGCATCTGATTAAGGTCTCTTCCAATTTTTATGTTTTATAATTATTACTATTCTAGGAAGGTTAGTGTCTTTTTTCAAGTATTTTTGAGAACTTGTTTCATTATGAATTTGAAATCCCAACTGACATTCTTAATATTGACATTTTTAATTATGAAGGAATTTTTAAACCTTATTTCTTTAAAAAAAATTTTTAAATTTATTTTTTTTAAAAAAAATTTAAACTTTAAAAAAAAACAAATTCTTTAAATGATTTTTCCTTTCAAGTGTTATTTAGAAAATACATGTTCTATCTAGCTTATTGTTTATAGCATATAAAGTTATAGAAGGTTAATTCAGAGTAGGTGGTTAAAATTTCTGGGAATGTATAGTGGTTTTTTTGTTGGTGCTTCTTATATAAACATCTTTGAATTAGTTACTCAGCTTATGGAGAGCAGACTTACACGTGGCTCTCACTTTGATGAAAATCTTCATTGGTACCATTGGACTTGATGGTAAATTTAAGCTGTTCGGTCTAGCTTCAAGTGCCTTCACCAGCTTTGTGACTGAGCCCATTCTTAGCTCCTCACTTGCTGTGTTGTAGTCTAGTTAAACCAGGCTTCTCAAAGTCTCTTCAGTGTCACAGCCTTCCAGACTCTCTAAAGGCACAAGTCTTTCTTACAGTATGTTTGCCAAATTACTTTATTTACCACATCCAAAACTACTGAAATCTCCTCTCCTGTAGGAATCACTACTTATTGTTCGACCACTTTGTTTTAATTCTTCTTCTGAAGTTTGATGATAGAAAATTCAAAACACAGTAACTCTGTAGCTGGTCTTTTGTCCTGAGAAGATAAAAAGGAGAAGGAGATATTATCTCTTCTGGTTCAATCTAACAGTGATTACCCTAATCCTAATCTTGAAAAAAAAAAAAAAAAGATTACTTACTTTATCCATGTTCTATCCAAGTAGCAAATTTAGGCACTAAAGGAAATACAAAGATAATTGTAACAATCTCTGGCCAAAAGTTTATACTCTGCTTTGTTTAGTCAGTAAAACTAAAAACCATTGGTAATTACTTATTGTGTACTAAGCCCTGGGTTATGTGAGGCTTTGAAAGAAGTCATACAGAATTTTTAAATAAGGCAATTTCATATAGTTATTTTGGAAGGAATCCATTCATATCTCTTTGGCTTTGTATTGCCAAATGCAGTTAAAAGTTGAATGTCAAACTTCAAATTGTTTACAGTTGTGCTTTTCATTTTCTGTGGACATTGTGCCTTTTTAATGTAGCTATAGATGAAAAGTTAGACAATTTCCATCCAATTCCATAGTAGTAGCATTAAGGACTCAGAAAAAATAAGAATTTTAGGCTTAGAAAGATAATTCTCGTTTGGTTTCAGAATCCCTTTACACTCTTAAAAATTGCTGAAAATCCTTTCAAAGGACTTTTGTGTATTTGAGTTATACTAATTGATATTTACAGTATTAGAAATCAAAATCACCTATAATGATTATAAAATAGGTTTGACTTCATGGACTCCTGAAAAGGCTTCAGGATTCCCCAGGGTTTTGGGAACCATATTTTGAGAATCACAGATCTACTAGTCTGTCTCATTCCACAGATGAAATTGAGGCATGGGGAAATTAAATTACCCAAGGTCACACAACTTATATGTGGAAGAGCTGGGATCAAACCTAGATTTCTCTCTCTCCCTTTTTTTTTTTTTAAATTAAAAAAAATATATACTTTGGTTCTCCTCATTACATGTTAAAATAATTTTTTAGCATTGTTTTGAATTGAAAATTCTACCCTTTCTTCTCCTGTTCCTTTTCTGAGCAATCCTATATAGATTATGCATGTAAAATACTTCCATATTAGTTATTTTATACCAAAAAAAAGGGGGGAGGAAAGGAAGTGGGGAAAAAAACAGCATGCTTCAGTCTGTATTCTTTGTCTTGGATTTTTGTATTGTTAAGAATAGCAAATTCATTCACAATTCTTCATCATACACTATTGCTACTACTGTGTATAATGTTTTCCTGATACTGCTCACTTCACTTTGTATCAATTCATGTAAGTCCAGGCTTTTCTAAAAAGTCATTTCTTATAGCACAATAGTATTCCATTATAATCAGTACTTTGTAGAATCCCTATTTCTTGTGGCACTGAGTAATCCTATCAAATAGAATTTAAAGAGCTATTTTAGAAGCTATATAAACCAGGACTAGTCTATATTGCAAACCATGTACAGGTAGTGGATGAGGAAGGAACAAGAATACAACACTAGAGATGATTTCCCTTTCTACCAAATTTTATATCTTATTCACTGGTAGAACTCCAGCATCAGAAGGAAAAAGGGAGAGGAGAAGGAAAGGGAAGAAAGAAAATGGGAATATTGAGGAGGATTTGCTATCATGAAGCTACCTGGTCAAAACTTGTAAAATTTAATGAGAATAGCAATTTTTGTCCTTTATGACTCCATTCAAAGTTCAGAGCAGCATTATACATAATACATTATAAGTAGGTCTTAAGAATCACATTTTGGGGGAATCTTAAACAATATTAACCTGCTGTTGAAAAGTGCATGTTCCGCCTTACAATTTCATTTGCATTATGTTTCTATTTCATCTCAATTATTTGTGGCCAGAAAACTCTAGAATGGAAAATTAGTGCCACTGTTTCCCTAGGTTGCCTCTGTCTCTTGGAACTTTAAATACAATAGCCAGATTTTGATCTCCTTCCATTGAATTTGACTTAATGATGGTAGAACAGATTTTTGTCTTTAGGAGCAAACTCAATAGGAGAAAACCTGGGCTAGGGGCCAGTGAAATGCTTTTCTGGAAAACTGCCATTCTTTCAGTATGGAAAGACTTGAATTTCAGAATTCCTCTCTTCCCTCCCCCATTATTATTTTAACCAGAAGGGAATCCTAGTTTATCGTGTTTCAGAAGAACCCAATTCTTCTGATACAAATGACTCTAAGAAATGTAATAATTCTGTCAGGAAGAAGTATAATCTAAGCTGGATTATATTAAATAAATGCCTTTTGTATACCTTTTTAGTCTTTAATTCTTTTGATATCTAAAATTATTTGCATTACCCAAAATGAGGGCCTGATATTTTTATGTATGTCATATTAAAGCCTTGAAATGTGATATCTAGTTGAACCAAACATTTTATGGTCACTATTTAAATAAATTGTTTGAAAAGAAATTTACTTTATAAAAGTGATTTCTCCCTAAGAGAATACATGTTCTTAAAAATAAGATACTCTATTGAGTTTTACTCTTTTTCATCATTTTTACAAACTAGTAAGGATTATATAAAATGTGCATATTTATAGATAATGTATGTAAATAAATAAACATGAATACTTATGGATGCATGATCATATTGTTTGTGTACTTTGTCTATAGGTACAGATTGAAACTCCTCTGTACCTTTTTGTCATTTGTGATTCTTGCCCATGTCTTTCTGTAAATCTTTTATGAAGTAATTGTCCAACATATAGAGGCCTTCATTGGGTTCTGTTAATAGTTTGGGCACTGGGGCAGCTAGGTGGCACAGTGGATAGAGCACCAGCTCTGAAGTCAGGAAGACTTGAGTTCAAATTTGGTCTCAGACACTAAACATTCCCTAGCTGTGTGACCCTGGGCAAGTCACTTAACCCCAATTGCCTCAGCCAAAAACAAACAAACCAAAAAAATGGCACCATCACAATATTTGGTCTCTCTATTCTTTAATTCCTTTATCACATGATTGCTGCATCTTCTTCTATAGTCATATATAACTTTGAGTCTCTTCTGCCATTTCTCACCCTAGTCATTGTTCATCATAGCCTACTTACATCTGGCTTGTGTATTTCCATTGCATCTCTGAATTATCTCTACCTGATTCTTCTATGATTGTAGGGTTACATGATAAACTTCCTATGGCTTTATGGGAATAATATTGTACTTTATGAAGAAGGAATTCTATGCTAGCAGGTAGCTCACAAGTGTCATTGAAAATGCTGCAAAATAACCAATAGACCATTTTACGCAGTAACAGCAATATTGTATGGCAATGAATTATGAATAATTTAGCTGTTCTCAGCCATATCATGATCTAAGACAATTCCAAAGGACTTAGAATAAAAAATGCTATCTATTTCCAAAGAAAGAACTGATGGAGGCTGAATACAGATAGTAGTGTACCTTAATAAATTTCCCTTTTTTTTCCTCCCTCCCTTCTTGCCTTTTTCCTCTCCTTTCCCTCCTTCTCTCCCTTCCTCTTTCCTTCACTTCCTTCCTTCTTTCCTGTCTCCTTTTCTTTTCCCTTTCTCCCTCATTGCCCTTCCCTCCCCTATCTCCCAACTCCTTTCCCTCCCTCCCTCCATCCTTTCCTTCTTTCCATGTTTTCTTTCACAACAAGACTAATACAGAAATATGCTTTGCATGTCTAACTTACAGCAGTTTGCTTGCCAATTCAGTGTAATTGGAAAAAAAATATTGAATAGAGAGAGTGGAATAAATTTAAAAAGTGTTACACAATTTCCAAATCAAATATAAGTATTGCTCCAAAAATGGAATATGATTGTGTATGTGTTTATATATCCAATTTGTTTTTAAAGTGTGGATGATTAAGCCAATCTTTTTAATATCCATGAATCTTATTGGGGAGATGATATTTTGTAATGAATACAGTATTATCCATTTATAGGAACATCTGGAGAACAGTGATCTGTTTTGTCTTTGATGTTGAACATCCCCTATAACATGTAGAAACATAAATATACAATTAAAATGTATGGATATGTGTAAGGAAGATGGATTTATCTTTTAAAAGAATAATACTGAAAATGTTTATTTACATAGTCTCTAGGATTCCAGATAGAGAATTTAAAAAATCCAAGCTCAAAAATTTATCACTTGAAGAAGGTTATTTCCCAACCCAAGGTAAAAAAAAAAAAAAAAAGGACACAGGAGCAGAAAAATCCTAATAAACTTTGCTAGCTATATAAAATAAAGTTATTTAATAAAAATAATTTCAGTGGGAAGTGAAATGATAGTGGTCAGGAGAGTAATAAGATTACAGTCAGTAGTTTTTGTAGTTTCTTTTCCTGAGAATCCTTTCTCTGCAACAGCTTAGTAGAGTTATGAAAGCCTCAGTGAAAGGAGGAGGAGAAAGGAGTCAGGTGCATCTCAGTGGGAGGTGATTGCCTTTTTCCAGCTTGGGGAGGTCAGTGTCAACACAGAGCAGGTGTGTCTGCCTGCATGAATTGTGTGCTTTTTGTAACCAAGCTGAGATTCTCAGTACCAGGTTTACAGAAGACCATGTCACCATCAGCCTGAAGGTGTTCAGAGCCTGAAAAGGGTAATTCAGAACTTAGATTCTAGGATGACTCTCCTTTTTATTTTGCTGTGTGTGCCTCCATTTACCTACTTTATTTCCCTAGTTTGAAGTTAGAAGGGAAATGTAATTTTTGATGGAGGCATGCTTCTTAATATTTTTTTAACAAAAGTGACCAATGTATTAGTAGATGATATTAATGATCTTGTTTAGTGTTTAGTGTTCTGCTGAGACTGGCCAGAATTGGGATACTTTCTTTTTTTTTTCTTCTCAGTTGTTTTGGGCATTGAGTGATAAATTATGGTGTATTTTTCTTTTGATTCTTCTCTTCAATAAAATTTTTTAAATTATCAAGTGAAAGAATTTATTAGTAGCTTTGGCCCTCTTTTTTGCTGTTTCAAGATTTTGTGTAAGGTATAGGTGGGAGGTAGAAACACAGATTATGTGAGTTTTATTCTTTTGGGAGAGGGATGCTCAAAAATTTTCACCAAAGTAGTGAAAAATTGGTAGGTAGATAGATAGATAATTGTATAGGTGTATACATAGCAGTGTGTGGTATGATATGCCTTTTACCAAACTCAGATGCTTTTAAAATTGAAATAATAATGATGCTTTCCAATATCAATTGTTTTCACTATACCATTTTAGCTACATAATTTTATAATAGTTTTTAATTACAGGAAATTTCTCCTTCCTCCTCCCCCCACATTTGTCATACAAGGAAATTTTCTTTAAGAATTTTAACCAATTATGTAGGTGATTTTTTAAATTATTTTTGAGCCATGGAGAACAGCAACTTCATTTGCTGACCTGTATTGTCAATTATGTGAGTGCCATGCTGACAGAGAGCACTGGATTGTGAAGGGATCAGAAAGTGTGCTTTTCCCTGTGACACTTGGGAGACTTGTTTTACATTTAGTCACCACCGTTGTCTGTGAAGGAACATGTACGTTGCAGGCTGATAATAATGGTAATGATAATAATTCATAATAATACCAATTAATATTTATATCTCTTGTTTCTCCCCAGTGCTTTTTTCCTAAGAGCCATGAATCTTTTGAATAGGTCAGAAACTGCTAAGTATTTTACTTGGGTATCTCAGTCACTGCTGAATTGCTAATTGTTAAACAACTTGTCTTTAAAAAAAAAATGTATAGAATTTGTGGGTAGCCCAAATTTTGGAGATGTGTAGATATGTTGGCAGGTGCGGATGAATAGACCAGGTTTTGGAGAGGAGGGGAATGTGTAAGAGTGAATCCTTCCCTCTACCATCCTGCATGGTAGGCTCTTCCCCTTTCCCCAACCATTTTTTTTTTTAACTGACTTGATGAATGTTGTATTGATTCATCATGTCCATTCCAAAGCTTGCTGCAAGTTCTAGCAAGGCACAAGTTGTGCAATATGCTTGTGTCTAGTGGGAGATCTGGTGCCACAACCTATCACAATTTGAAGCACAAGTTTCCCTTCGAAATTGCCTGCAGGGGAGGGAAGGGGAACGTAGGGGGTTAGTACAGTGTGTGGGAAATAGCCAAGTGTTAAACCAGACTAGCTAGCCAAGTATGCCTTGTTGTTTTCATGAGTAATTAAAAGGGGAGAAGAAATTTTCTTTAAGAATCTAAATTATCTGCAGTTGGGTAGATTTTGATCACTTATTTTTTTGTTCCCTGTAGATGGAGATAAATAAGTGAATAAAACGGGGAGGTAAGGAAAGGGAAGAAGGAGGGGATGTAGGTGATAAGTGTGTGAAATAGAGTGTATAGAGCATTGATTTTACAGGGCTAGGAGGAGAGACAGAAATTGAAAGCTGGAGTTTCAGGTGAAACAATGATTGACTTCTTTTTTGAGGGATGGGGCAGGGACAAGGATAAAGGAAGAGATAAAGGGAAAGGGGAACAGCAATATATTTTTGGCTGATCTAATTGAGCACATGGCAGTTTCATGTGTGGGGCTTTTCCCTCCTGTCTCTCTTATAGGGATCCAAAGTATAGTATGTCAGTAAGAATTATTCTTCATGTAAAGAGTGAAAACTAGGCAGGAATACCTTCTGTTGTATTTAAGAGGATATTAATATTATATCTCATACTCAGACTTTTTTGTCTTCTTGGATCTTTTCTAATCTTTTGTAATCATTATCTGCTGAGCTACAGGTGCCATCTTTAGTTGCTTATTTATTGCCTGTGTGACTTTGAGCAAATGATTTTAAACCCTTAATCCCAGTTACAGCCATTTGTAAAATAAGAGAGTTAAATTAGGAGACTTTTAAAGATCCTTCTAGCTCTTTAAAAACTTTTACATTATTCTTGCTGTGTACTTAACTAAGCTATGCTGGACAGAGAGGACATGTAAGACATCTCTAACCTTCAAGGGGAGTCAAAACAAATTTCACTTGTGAATAATGCTAAACAAACTATAATCCAAGTATTGTGTAGTATGTCTATTGATTAGATTCTTAAATGTAGTGGCCTGGTGAGTGGATTGGCTGAGGTCAAGCAGGATTATGAGCATTTCTATATTATTCCCTTCTCCAATTGAAGAAGAGGGGGGGGGGGGGAAGCTGTTACAAATATGTATAGTTAAGCAAAGCAGATTCTTGCATCAGCCATCCTACCCCCTACCAAAAACAAAACAAAACAACAAAACTTAGTATTGACTTTATCTGGAGGTAGGCAACATTTTTCATCTTGAGTCCTCTGGAATTGTGATTTGCTACTATATTGATCAGGGGTTTTTAAGTCTTTCAAAGTTGTTTGTCTTTATAATACTACTGTTATATAAATTGTTTTCCTCGTTCTGCCCATTTTATTTTGTGTCACTTCAAGTAAGTCTTCCCAGGTTTCTCTGAAACTATCATCTTGATCATTTCTTACTTCATTCCATCACTTTCATATGCTATAACTTGTTTAACTATTCCCAAGTAATAGACGTCCCCTTAGTTTCCAATTCTTTGCTACTACAGAAAGAGCTGTTATAAATATTTTTGTTCTCTTGGAACCTTTTCCTCTTTCTTCTATTTCTTTGGGGTTTAGACCTAGAGACCTTTGAAGTATTTCTGGGTCAAAGGATTTCTTTCCAGAATGACTGGACCATGCCATGGTCATGTTCATGTGCCATGAACAGCACGTTTATGTATCTATTTTTCCATAGTCTCCTTTGTCATTTTTTTTTTTTTGGTAATCTTTGTAATCTAATGGATGTGAAGTTGTACTTCAGAATTATTAAAATTTATTGTTCTCTAATTATCAGGGATTTAGAACATTTCTTCATATGGGTATTTCCTTCCTCTGAAAGCTATCTTATCCTGTAAAGCTAATCTTTTTGAAAAACAATGTAGTTTGGAACCAGGACTGGATGATAATCACACACATACACACATATACACACACTCATATTTGTTTATGTGTTATATTCTAACTTCTTTTGTTGATTTAGATAAAATTTTGTACTAGTTTTAGAGATAACAGAACCATAGGATTTTAGAACTCAATATGTAAGACAAATATTAAGTGCTAGTATGATACACAAGCACAACAATTTGCCCTCAAGCAGGCCGAAATGACATTTGGTCTTCAGAAAGTAGCCAGTGATTTAAGATTTAAGTTCTCTTATAATCACAAAAGCTTTGTCTGGGATCATGGTCACATGGCATTCTATTTAAAATTTCCCCCAAGTATTGTTTTATTCAGTATTTGAATTTCTCTTTATCTGAAATAAACCCACAGATTTTTTGGAATAGCTATTCACCAATGCCAACAGCAGCAAAAATCAATTTTTTTTTAGGTTGCCACCGACCTCTCCTGTTAGAGGTGGTTTTTAGGCTGCATAAGGAAACTTCAGTCATTCTAATTTTTTCAGGCCCAAGCAGTTCTTTGTATTTTTGCTTAATCATTACTTGATTTGATTTGAGAATGCATTGGCCAGTCTTGAAGCCAGACAAGTTGTATATGATATGTTTGGTAAGGGAGGAACATTTGTGAGGTGGGGGTAATCTCACTGGATCATCTTCTTTGGGAAGGGCACATGGCTATGAAACTTGCCTGCCCTGCCCATCCTGTCTCAGGTCGTGGTTAATAGTGAATATCATAGAGTTAGGTAAATGTTTCATATGGACCTTTCTCACTATTGAGGGTAAAGGTCTGGTGAGACTATTATATTCTTAGCCACCTCTGAGAATCACAAATTTACCAACATCTGACTTTAGAAACATTCAATAATATAATAATAATAAATGATTGCTCTGGTCCTCTCTAAAGACTCATCACCTTCCTGTCACAACTGCTTCTGAAATCACTCCTTTCTTGGCCACTGCAGAATCAGGTGAATATTCTCTTACATCTTTCTTATCCTCATTTCCCCCATTTTCTTGGGTTCTTTCGTTTGGACAAGACACAAGCAGACTGCTTTTCCTTCTACCTGTCACCTGACATTCCGTTTTTTGTATCCCTGAGCTTTCCTAGGAATTCTTCTTTGAATGTAAGACCCTCAGCCCAGTTTTATTTCTTTAATTCTAGGAAACTTGTTCTGTTGTAGATAGTCCAGAAAAGGGAAAGAATTGATGAGGTTATCCTTGTCTAGAATCTCAAGCCAGAAATCACAGCAAAACTTTATAGTAAATAGTAGGATGCTTTATAGTACTGTATTAAGCTTTGTTATTGATTAATTATGCTCCTTTTGGTTGATCTTAGGTGTCTTAGCATCCTTTATAACTAATTTTCTTGGGAAAAATATCCCCTTAGCTTGAAAAAACTTATTTGCACATTTTAAAATATTATTTTAACACAATAGCAGTAATAAGTATGTAATACTTTAAGTTTGCAAAGCATTTTATATGCATTATCTTATTTGAGATAACATGAATTCCTAAGCTTATAGTATTTTTTAAAATACTGATAAGAAGAGGGGAAGAGAGAATATGGAACTCAAAAATTTTTTAAAAAGTTAAAAATTCTTTTTTTCTTGTAATTTAAAAAAAATAAAAATTAAAAAAGTGATAGGTGGTTTAAAATGCTAAAGCTATCATGTGTTACATTTATCACTTAAAAAGGTGAGTAATGATAAAAACTCATTACTATCATGCTTTAAGTTTTATAGGTTTATAGAGTGTTTTCCTTCCAACCCTGGGAGCTACATAAGGCAAGGATCCATTAAAAAATTCTTTTTTAAAAATAATTTTTGTTCAGTTCTGATGGACATGGCTCTCTTCAACAATTAAATGTCTCAAACCAGTTCCAATTGTTCAGTGAAGAAAGCCATCTCCACCCAGAGAGAGGGATATGAAATGTGGACCACAACATAACATTTTCATGCTCTCTATCGATGTTTGCTTGCATTGGGTTTCCTCTCTCAGATATTTTTTGTTCATGTAGATACGATTATTCTTGCACAGCAAGATAAGTATGGAAATATGTATACATATATTCGACTTGTCAATTATTTTAATATAATTAACATGTAGTGGACTTCCTGCCATCTAGGGGAAGGGAAGGGGATTAGGGAGAAAATTTGTAACAGAAAGCTTTGTAAGGGTCAATGTTGAGGAACTACCCATACGTATGTTATGCAAATAAAAAGCTTTAATAAAAAAATAATTTTTATTTATTTTTAAAATTCTTAATAATACAGCGAAGGTCAGGTGACTTTATTTCAGTAGAATTGTTTTCAAAAGCTCAGCCTTTGGCAACCCCTCCATAAATTTATGTGTGTATTGAAGCTAAGAATTGAAGAAATAATGATCGACCACTTGGATAAGAATTAGTTGTATTACTTTGGATAGATTTTCTGTGACCCAGAATCAGCTGATCTTGTACAAATAGCCAAGCCCTCCTAAACTTCAGTTTCTTGATATATAATGAAATGGTTAGAGTAAATGACCTTCCATCTTTCTCTGAATGTATGGTCCTCTAATCACGTGACATGGAAATTGAGGCTTCGTTTTTGCAGAGTCATATTAGAAAACTTGGAATGAAAAAGCACTGAAGAGATGAAAGTAGTAATTTGGCTTTAAGACAATTATCTGCTAGCAGGTATTTGTTAAATATACTCACAGACACTTTGGGGACCCAAGATGTGGTCAGTAATTTCTGTTCACTTATGGAGGAAGCAGCATAATAGAGTAGTGGATAGTGCGGACTTACAAATAGGAAGACTTGAGATTGAATTCTCTTTCAGACAGTTACCAGGTGGATAATTCTGGTAAAGGGAATTTCTCTTTCTGTTTGTTTATGCATAGCAGCATCTACCTTAAAGGGTAATGCCGGCTATATTATTTAATGTGTGCAGTAGATAAATGAAGCCAGGAAGAAATGTGTTTATTAGCTGTGTGATCATAGGCTTTTTTTTTTTTTTTTTTTTGCCTCAGCTAGAGAAAGAAATGGGAAACCACTTTTAGTGTCTGAGGCTGGATTTGAACTCAAATCTTCCTCCTTCCAGATCTATTTACTATCTGGCTGCCTAATGTGTTTTGTAAATATAGTTAAAATCTCTCCCTGTTTTTTAGATATCAAATCAAATTCATTTTTTTACTTTCATGATGTACTGATTTTATGTTAATCCAAACCTTTGGGCTAAGGACTTCGCTGAGCAATATTTGAGATACAAGGAAAGCACAGTCCCTGCTTTCTAGCAACTTAAAATGTAAAACATAGCAGAATCTTTTAGAATCCTAGAAACTGCTAGACAATTAATTGAAAGGCAGTTTATATGCAGTTGTACAACAGTGCATGGTCTGGTAAGTTTGTGTTGACCTTCAGTGTACAAAGGAGCATTGGTCCAGAAGATTTTGAACCAAATGGTATCATGTTAAAAACTCTGGCAGATGGATATTTCTCCTCTCCTTTAACTTATTATTCTTCTATCATGATATTTTTAAAATGGAATTTAAAAAATTTTTAAATTTAACATCTAAGAAAAAATATTGGAATTTTCTGAAGTTTTAAATGTGTAGAATGCTTCTGTTCATTATTTGAATATTTTCCATTCTTAATCCCTGAAAATTATCAGCCTGCAATAAACAATCCTTCCTCAAAGATCTTACAAACTTCATTTGAGCAAGTGAATTCCCTACTTGATTTTTTGCTTTTATTGTTTTTGTGTGTTGATGATTCATTTTCTTATTCATCCTTCCCTCCCTGTGCCTGTCCCTACCACCCCAACCCCATAAAAATAACCCCCCAAAAGAATCAGCCCCAACAGATCAACCAACCACTACTACCACCACAACAGAGATTAGTTTGGAGAGCAAATTTCCTGGTTCAGAAGAATTTTTGTGAGATATTCCTTTCAGAACAGTTTATGTCTTGTTACAGAGAAATGGATACATTATATCCAAATTACATAGATCTACAGTATCTTTCAGATGCTTTAAAACAGCTTTTTTCATTATCATCTTATCTTTCTCCTTCCCTATGGAGTGATTTATTACTTTATTTCCCCTTCCCCCCAATAAGTAGCATTCTTGTCATTAAACAAACACATTTTGTGAGATCTACTTTGATAAAATGTCTTTGCATGGGAAATCTTTCTGTTCATAGTGAAGAGTTTCATGTATGTTTAAATCTCAAAACAGCCAAATATATCATACCTCCTTCTAAGTCTTTTTGGTCTTTCTTGTTCAGCCACAATTACGAGTTCATCCGAGAATGATGACCGGAGTGGCTCCAGTTTGGAATGGAGTAAAGATGGAAGCTTAAGAATTGGAGTCCAGCAAGGAATTCTCCATGATCGGAGGGCAGATAATTGTTCCCCAGTGGCAGAAGAGGAGACAACTGGATCAACAGAGAGTCTGTCCAAAGCAGACGCATCTGCTGGAGATGGTCCTGTTCCATACACTCAGAACTCCAGCTCCCTAATCATGCCACGGCCTAATTCAGTTGCAGGTAAAGTTTCCAAAATGAGGATGTTTTTGCTTTTGTGAGAGGAGATGAAGGGTAATGAACACCTTGGACTTGGAAGATTTCGTGGTTTTTTTTTGCCTGGTTCTGAATTCGGTTTTGACATATATGACATTTTAGAAATTCATTCTATCTTTGTGGTAAACTGCTTATCTATTAATGAAAGAGTTGAATTGGATGTTTCTTAAGATCGCCTTCCATATTTCACATTTAATAGTTTTAAGTGGATACAATTTGATAAGATGTAGAGATGTTGAGGCAAGAATATTCCCTTCACAAATCAATACTTAGTATTTTCCCTGTAAACATGGTGGGCAGGAAGGATAGTCTGAGACTATGAGTGTGTGTAGTGCTATTTTGTGTAATGGAAAAGGTAAAAGAGAACCTGAATTCAAATCCTACTTCTTACATCTACCTAGATGATCTAAGCTCTCCTAAAACTTCTCCAAACCTGTTTTTTTTTTTTTAACCTGTAAAATGAGGGAGCTAGACACAATGGACTGTTGAGATTCCTTCTAGCTCTAGTTCGATGATCCTATGATTGATAATTAGTAAAGTCATTTTCTTGGGTTTTTATTATCCTTTGCTGCTAGCATCAAATCTAATGTTTTTAGCTAAAGAGAATCACACAACATACTTTAAAAATCCAAAAGGGTTTTTGGTCATCCAGTCTAACCATCTAATTTAATATATGAAGTAACACTAAATCTATTGTTTTCAGCCAAAGAGAATTACATTACTATTAACTGTAAAAACACACAATAGTTTTTGGTCATCTAGTCTAACCATCTAAGTTAATACTTGCGGTAACAGATCTAAAGAGATGATATGCTTTCTCCAAGGTCACCTACCTAATAAATGAGAGGAAGGACCTAAATCAAATCCTCGCTTTGTTTCTTAATAATCAGAAGCTCATTTTGTATGGGTGAATTTAGATTTCTACACAAGATGGCTACAGTCAACATCAACATTGAAAATTCAACTCCAGCTTCAGGAATAAGAACTCACTATCTGAAAAATTTGTTGGGAAAACTGGAAAGTAACATGTCGAACTCGGCACAGATCTACATCTCACACCCTATACCAAAAGAAAGTCAAAATGGATACGTGATTTGGGCATAAAGGATAATTCCATAAACAAATAAGGAGAGCAAGTGGATAATTTAGCTATCATATCTTTGGAGAAGGGAGGAATTTATGACCAAAGAAGAACCAGAGAATATTATAAATGGCAAAATAGACAACTTTTGATTACATTAAATTAAAAAGGTTTTGCACAAACAAAACTAACAGAAACAAGATTAAAAGGGAAGTGCAAAGCTGGGAAAAAATCTTTACAGCCAGTGTTTTTGATAAAGGTTTCATTTTTTGTGTCAAATTTATAAGAATACAAGTCATTCCCTAATTGATAGGTGGTCAAAGAACATGAACAATTTTCAGATGATGAAATTAAAGCCATCTATAATTATATGAAAAAATGGTCTAAATCACTATTGATTTGAGAAATGAAAATTAAAACAACTCTGAGGTACCACCTCACACCTCTCAGATTGGCTAAAATGACAGGAAAAGATAATGATAAACATTGGAAGGGATGTGGGAAAACTGGCATACTAATGCATTGGTGATGGAATTGTGAAATAATCCAACCGTTCTGGAGAGGAATTTGGAACTATATCCAAAGGACTATAAACCATCAGTTTGAGCCACCAATGCCATTGCTATACCCCAAGGAAATCTTAAAGGAGGGAAAAGGACCTACATTTGTAGTAGCTTTTTTTGTAGTAACAAAGAATTGAAAAATGAATAGATGCCCATCAGTTGGGGAATGGCTGAACAAGTTGTGGTATTTGAAGAAAATTGAATATTATTTTTATAAAAAATAATGAACAAGCTGATTTTAGAAAGGCCTGAAAAGATTTAAATGAACTGATGCTGAGCAAAATAAGCAGAACCAGGAACACATTGTACACAATAACAGCAAAAATGTCCAATGACCACATATGAAAGACTTGGTTCTTCTCAGTGGTTCAGTGATCCAAAGCAATCTCAATAGACTTTGTACAGAAAATGTCATCTACATCTAGAAAAAGAACTAAGGAGACTGAATGTAAATCAATACATGCTATGCTCACTTGTTTTTTTCTGTTTTTTCTTTTCTCCCATTTTGTTCTGATTTTTCTTTCCCAACATGATTCATAATGTGTATTAAAAAATAATAAATGGGGCAGCTAGGTGGCACAGTGGATAGAGTACCAGCTCTGAAATCAGGAAGTCCTGAATTCAAATGTGACCTCAGACACTTATTTCCTAATTGTGTGACCCTGGGCAAGTTGCTTAACCCCAATTGCCTCAGCCAAAAAAAAAAAAAAAAGGATAAATAAATAAAATTTACTAGAAAAAATTTTGAAAATTAGTTATTAGAAATTAAAAACTTTATTATTTTTCTCAGTAGTGTTTTATGTTTCCAGTTACATGTAAAAATGGTTTTCAGCATTCATTTTTGTAAGATTTGGAGTTCCAAATTTTTTCTCTCCCTTTCCCAAGATAGCAAGCAAGCTTATACATGTACAGTTGTTTTAAACATATTTCCACATTAGACATGTTATGACAAAAAAAATCAGAACAAAGGGGAAAAAACCATGAGAGAAAAAAACAACCAAATAGAAAAGGTGAAAATACTCTGCTTTGATCTGCATTCAGTCTTCATAGTTCTGCCTCTACGTGTGGATGGCATTTTATATCTCAAGTCTATTAAAATTGTCTTCGATCACTGCATTGCTGAGAAGAGCTAAGTCTATCATAATTGATCATCATGTAATTTTGCTGGGTACTGTGTGTAAAACATTTTCCTGATTCTGCTCACTTCACTCAGTATTAGTTCATATAAGTCTTTCCAGGCTTTTCTGAAATCAGCATGTTTATCATTTCTTTTAGAACAATAATATTCCACTAGAAATGAAAAACTTTATAATTGGAACATGTAACTTAAGCCTTCTAAAATTAATTTATTTTAATCTTATATCATTTTTCCCAATTACATTAAGAATAGTTTTCAACATTAACTTTTATAAGATTTTGAGTTCTATATTTTTTCCTTGCTCCCTCATCTCCTCCCTCCCTAAGATGGCAAGCCATATTATACAACTTAGACATGTATAATCACATTAGTCATGTTATGAAAGAAGAATCTGAACAAAAGGGAAAAGCTATGAGAAAAGAACCACCCCCCCAAAAAAAAATTGCTTCAATCTGCATTCAGACTCCAAAGTACTTTTTCTATATGTGGATAGCATTTTCTATTATGGTAGTCCTCTCTTTAAACAGATGTATTAACAAGAGGATAGTAGCTTGGAATTAAGTAGAAAAGTAAGAAAAATTGTGTTTAACTAATTAACATTCCCCAGCCAGATGGTGAAAAAAATAGAGACATAAGATTGTATATCTTAGTGTTTGGAGAAAGGGAGAAAAAAGAATACTATATTTGGGCCTTTATTTGTAGCTTCATATAATGAATTTCTACATTTTGTGCTCTTAGGTATATGTTAGTTAATGAAGGAATCTACTAAGATTTAATTTTATTTTTTATTTGTAGTTTATGTTTTTCTTCAATTAGCTGTAAGGTCAAGGGAGAATTAGTGGATGGGACACTGGGTTTGGAATCAGGAAGACCTGGTTAAAGACTTGCCTCTGACACAGTAGTAATGGAACTACAAGCAAGTCACTTAACTAACCTCCCAGATCACTCTCTAAGAGCTCTATAAATGTGAAAGATTTTTTGAAGTTTTATTAATGTCTTTTATATAATATTCATTTGTAGGTATATCCCACCTTCCCTTGTAACAAAAGGTTTTTTTTTTTAAACATTAGAGAAACTAGCCAACATTGACATTGCTTGACAGTATGTGCAACCCCAACCAACACCCGTCCCAAACATCTTTTGAACAGAAGGAGATTCATCAAGTCACCCCTTCTGTCGCCAAGTTTTGCCATTATAATTATAACACATTCAGTTTTGTTCTCTTGTTCTTTCTGTTTACACTGGTGTAGTCTTTGTGTAAGTTGTTTTTCTAGTTCTGCTTGCTTCATGAAGTAACATTTCATGTAAGCCTTTCCATGAATTCTAAAAGGGATTTCTCTACCAAAAAAATTCCCTAAAAGAGTATAAAATGTGATATTACAGCTTTATCATAGGATTAAATGATATTAGTCAGAGCAGAGTGGAATAGGGAAAAGAGCCAGTTGCAGTTAGGAAGGCCTGGGTTTGAGTTTGTGACACATAGAGGCTGTGTGACTCTGGGCAAGTCATTTAATTCTTAGTGTCCTAGGAAAATGTCTTAAAATTGCAATTTACAGAGCATTTGATAAGCCACAGAGAAATTTATTCACCAGAAGTTCTCTACTTCAAAGACATTATGGTCGGGGACACAACAAAAAACAAAATCAGCAACAGCAAACCTCCCATTGATCCATGTTTCATAATGGTAGCCTAGATCTGTGGCAGACATTTGTTGTTGTTATCAGTGGTGGTGGTGTGGGAGTGTGTGTATGTCTTATGGGTGGTGGTATGCTTTATGTTCTAACTCTATACTAACAGATAAAGAGCCATAATAAAATAGCCTCCAAAATGTCTTCTTTAATTCACTTCCAATGGGCACATAATGGCCCCTTTCTGGAAGAGATTCTCATCCTATCACAAGTTCCTAGTGCTAGGGAAAAACACTGGAGAGCATAATGAGTACTGAGTCATGATTATTCTGTGGTGCTTTCATTTTTTTCCCATTAACTGATTTTCAGGGTTTCTATTGATTGACTGGTTCATTTGCGTTACTGTAGAATTTCATCTCTGTTAAATCCAGCAGAAGGCAAAGTTATGTTCAACTTAAGCTGTTTTTAAAACTGAAAATCCATTAGGATGTTAATTTTGAGACAGAAAAAAAAAAAAACCCTATTTGGGGGCTGTTTTCTGCTTGGTGTTTTCCTCTCCAGTCCCCTGCCATCTGAATCGATGATGCATGTGAGCCAAGATTTTCCAGTACACTGCTGTGATTATAGAGCTTAGCTTCCCAGTTTTCCGCTATGCTTGTTCATTAGCCTCATCACATTCACTCTTGAGTTAGACCTCCTGTGGCATGAAGACTAAGCCAGGGACTAAGCAGGGGCAAATTAGCCTAATGGATTTGTTCATTTTTTCCTAGTTTACATCACAGGAAAAACTAAAAACATATCCTGAGTTTGGAAGGAGGGAAAGCGAGTACTATAATTTTCTGTGTTTATTAATGGGTTAGAAATATAATGCAGTGTTGTGTATCTATGGTAAACTAAACGTTGTGTAATAAGGAACCATGGGACCTGCTGGGTATCGTATTGAGAGAGTAAGTTAGTTATAAACTATAACATGACATCAGCAACTTATGGCATGTGTCCCAAAGTTGCAACTGGTTCTCAGGAGGAATGATTTAGTAGAAAGGGCACTAGATTAAGAGTTAGAAACTTTGGTTCTGAGGTTGCATTGTTGCAGGTGATTATAAATTTCCTATCTTTTCTAGGCTCCTGATCTGTTGAAAATAATAAAGGGAAAGGTTATAGAGCTGAACCATTTGATTCTCAGGGCAGTGGATGGAGTACAAGGCCTGGATTCAGGAGGACTCATTTAGCTGAGTTCAAATCTGGCCTCAGTCACTTATTAGGTGTGCAACTCTGGGGCAAGTCATTTAATCCCATCTGCCTCAGTTTCCTTATCTGTAAAATGAGCTGGAGAAGGAAACAGCAAGTCAGTCCAGTTTCTTTGCCAAGAAAACTCCCAAATGAGGTCATGGGTAGGTAGATATAACCGAACAGCAACAATAAATTTGATCCTCAGTGCTCTTTTTTGGCTCTGTGATTCTCCCTGCTCTAAGCACAGCCATGGATGAAGTTTGGCTTGTGTTTTTTCTTACCTGCTTTTTGTTTCTGCCTCATCACTCATAGACAGCTCCTTTTTCCCTCTTGTTACCCACTCTGTCCAAAATTCCACAGGGGTGTCTTAGTCAAGCCTGCTTTTCCCAGAAGTGCCCTATATCAGAAGACCTTTCCATCATCCGCCCAGTCAAAACTACTCTTCCTTTCATGGCCCTTGTTTTTTATTTGGGTGTTTGTAGGAAAACAACCTCTTGCTTCTGATTCAAAAACTAGTATGTGAATGAGTAACCAATTGGGAGACACTTCAAATTAAATATGTCTAAAACTGTCATCATTTCTCCCCTCAAATGAGTTCTACTTCCTGACTTTCTAGGTCCTGAATGGCAGCTTTTCTTTCTTTCCCATGATGGAAACTTGGAAGTCATTTTGCAATTTAGTTCAACAGATTGAATTAAGTAAGGGATACATGCACTTGGGGATGGGGGGGGAACCTCAATAAGCTTTCCCAAAGAATGTACAGCATCTTTCTCCACATCCAGTCAGTTGTCATGTTCTTTTGCATCTGTATCCAGTATTTCTCAGATTTGCTTCCTCTTCTCCATTCCCGTGGCCATTGACCTAATTTATGCCCTCATTACCTCTTGCCTAATATATAGCAATTGTCTCCTTACAAGTCTTTACACCTCTGGTTTTATTCTTTTTTATTCCTTTCTAAAAAACTGGTGCAGGTGACTGAGTCACATCACTTTTTTGTCCCAAATCCTTACATCACTCACTCATTCTCATAACAGAAAATCTATTCTCCTTAGCTTGTTGACCAAGCTACCTTCCTGCCTACCATTTACCTTCTTCCCAAGCTTATCTTGTACCTCTTCACATTTTCTTTGCTCCAAACCCTTTGCAATTACCTCTTTCACAGACCCAATAGTCTGTGCTAGTCCTCATACCTAAGATGTCTCCTGTTGAAAGACCTAGTTCAAATGCTAATTTCCTCTAATATCTTCACTTCCTACTGTGGTGTACTTTAACTTTGGAAAGGAGGAGAAAGAAAGGAGTCAGGAGAGCAGTGGTTTCTAACTTTTCTGAATTTGTTTGCCCATTTGTGAAATCAAGATAATAAAAAGCCCTTCCCCAAATAATCTCACACATCTCTTACATTCTTATATTCTAATTTAGTTCATCTGTGTTTTATCATCCCTACTCGCTGAGAAGTTCCTTGAAGTCATGTCATGAAGTGTCATGTTTTCTTTATCATTCTTGTTTTCCCAATGCCTCGCACAATATATTAGACATAATAGGTGCTTAATAAATATTAAATGAATGGACCTCTGTTTCCCAGGATTCTTTGCATTTGAAGAGATGAACCCAAGTGAATATCTAATCTGAATGATATTTTATATGGAAAAGTGCTTCCTGATTTTGATTCTCATCCCTCCTCCCCTCCCCCATTCCAAACTGTTATTCTGTCTAGTCCTTCTCCTCTCCCCCAACTCTGTGCCTGCCAAAGAAACAGAGCAAGTTAGCATCCCCTTCAGAACAGTTACCTGTTATTACTGTGGTCTGATGCTACAAATTAAGTCTCATTGTGGTAATAAAGTCATTTGAATATTATAACATTTAAATTGGTGCACTTTATTACAAAGCATCTTGAATAATTAGGATTTGGAGTGATTTTCATTTATTAGAGATTTTTGTTCCAAAAATATTTGGTATACCAGGAGAACTGTCTTTGAATTTGGCTAAATGAAAAGTTCTTTGAGCATTATTTTGTGTTTATGTGTACGTGCGCACACACGCACACACACACACACACTCTTTTAATTTTCAATAGATTTTATTATATCACTTTGTATATCATTAATATATTTATCATATCATTTTTATATTCTAAAGCTTAGCAAAATGCCTACCACATAGTAGATGCCTAATAAATGCCAGCTGACTATTGATTGGATTTCAAAATGTCAGGCTTTTATATATTGTGGATATCACAGCCTCTCACTCCCCAGTAATCCAGAAAAGAATGGGATTCTTTTATATTTGACCACTTCTTTGTTGTCTTCAAATATTCTTAAGTGAGTCATAGGAGACTGAATTTAATTGTCCAGGAAACCCACAAACTCAAATAATTACCATCCACTTTTCTTGAAATTTGAACTAGTAATTGTAGTGGAGACTGTTGGCATTTGCCCTTGATGGCAGGGTTGATCCACTCACTACTTAAGGTTTCAGCAAATGTTTCAGTTTTCTTGGATCTGCTGAAGTGCCTCTTCTTCTACTCCCTCTGTAACTCTTTCCTGAGCTTTCTGGAAAATGGGACTTGCACTCACATATTGTGAGAAATAGTGAGTACTCAGATCTAAAACTATATTATAAAGCAGCGGTCATCAAAACCATTTGGTATTGGTTAAGAAATAGAGTAATCAATCAGTGGCATAGGATAGAATCACAGGACAAACTAGGCAATAACTATAGCAATTTAGTCTTTGATAAACCCAAAGACCCCAGCTTCTGGTATAAGTACTCACTATTTGACAAAAACTGCTGGGAAAATTGGAAACTAGTGTGGAAGAAATTAGGGCTTGACCCACACCTAATACCACATACCAAGATAAGATCTAAATGGGTTCATGATCTAGATATAAAGAGTGATATTATAAGTAAATTAGAGGAACGCAGTATAGTTTACCTCTCAGACCTATGGAGATGGAATAAATTTATGTCCAAAGGAGAACTGGAACTCTTAAATTGAACACCAGATAGATAACTTTGACTATATTAAGTTAAAAAGTTTTTGTACAAACAAAACCAATGCAGTCAAGATTAGGAGGGAAGCAATAAATTTGGAAATCATCTTTACATTTAAGGGTTCAGATAAAGGTCTCATCTCTAAAATATATAGAGAATTGTCTCATATTTATAAGAATTCAAGCCATTCTCCAGTTGATAAATGGTCAAAGGATATGAACAGACAATTTTCAGAGGATGAAATTAAAACCATTTCTAGTCATATGAAAAGGTGCTCCAAATAACAATTAATCAGAGAAATGCAAATTAAGACAACCCTGAGGTACCACTACACACCTGTCAGATTGGCTAAAATGAGAGGAAAAGATAATGCTCAATGTTTGCGGGATATGGGAACACTGGGACACTGATGCATTGCTGGTGGAGCTGTGAACGGATACAGCCATTCTGGAGAGCAATTTGGAACTATGCTCAAAAAGTTATCAAACTGTGCATACCCTTTGACCCAGCAGCATTTCTGTTGGGCTTATATCCCAAAGAAATCATGAAGGAAGGAAAGGGCCCCACATGTGCAAGAATGTTTGTGGTAGCCCTTTTTGTAGTGGCTAGAAAGTGGAAACTGAAAGGATGCTCATCAATTGGAGAATGGCTGAATAAATTAGGGTATATGAATGTTATGGAATATTACTGTTCTGTAAGAAATGACCAGCAGGACGATTTCAGAGAAGCCTGGAGAGACTTGCATGAACTGATGCTGAGTGAAATGAGCAGAACCAGGAGATCATTGTACATGGCAACAACATCAGTTGTTGACGATCAGTTCTGATGGACATGGCTCTCTTCAACAATGAAATGTTTCAAACCACTTCCACTGTTCACTGAAGAAAGCCATATACACCCAGAGAGAGGGATGTGAAATGTGGACCACAACATAACATTTTCATGCTCTCTACTGATGTTTGCCTGCATTGTGTTTCCTTTCTCTGATTTTTCTTTCTTGTAGATACGATTTTTCTTGCACAACAGTAAGTGTGGAAATATGTATACATATTTTTGATTTGTCAAGTATTTTAACATAATTAACATGTAGTGGATATCCTGCCATCTAGGGAAGGGGGGTAGGGAGTGTGTGGGGGGAAATTTGTAACAAAGTTTTGTAAGGGTTAATGTTGAAGAATTACCCAGACATATGTTTTGCAAATAAAAAAATAAATCGAGAGAGAGAGAGAGAGAGAGAGTACTAAAAAGATGCAGTTAAATTCATTGTCAAGAGGAGTTATCAATGGAGTGATTATCATCAGAAGCCGCAGTTTTTAGTTGTCTTGTGTGATATTCCCCTTCCTTGAACAGTGTTTAGTGTAGTTAATATTAAATAAATTAAAGAGGCTGAACCTCTTACAGGGTACAAGTGACTTTGAGGAGCAAAATGTTATTTCTTCTCTCCCTAACCCAACTATTCACAACATTCAGCAATATTTTCTAGGCCGAATGATGGCATTAGGTAGATGGGACACACTTGGGAATCTTAATGTAGCTTAATGTCTCTGGGCCTCCATTTTCTTCTCTAAAATAAAAGACTTGGTCTGGATTGGGGGAACAGAGAGGAGGGTTTTAATTTTATTTGTCTTATGACCTGTTTGGCAATCTGACAAGCTTATGGATCCTTTCTCAGAATATTTGTGGTCCATGTTCATAATCAAAGGAAATAAAAAATTTTAGCTAGAGGTTAGTGAAAATAAAGATGTAATTCCTTTTTCCATATAAGCTCATATGTGTCCAAAGAATGCCCACAGATCCCAAGTTACTCCTTGACTGCATGATCTCGAGGGTCTTTGGCTCCACATATATGATCCTATAATTAATTTATCATCTCTCTTCAAGTAGTTTTCTGAACAACTATGAAGCCTCTTAAAAAGCTGAGTTAGCAAGAAGCTGCTGGCTCCAGATGAGTAATACTACATTTGGACTGATTCTGAGTTCCTTTGGATTGGAGAATTAAATAGGGCTTGAGAGAAGGTTTTCTCATTTACTACTTTGAGGCTAGAGGAGTGAGTCATTTTCTAAATATAGTGAATACAAAAGACATTCAGATTGCAAATTCCTTTCTTCTGTTTTTGACTCAGATATCTGTACCTGATGGTGCCTTATTTACATTGATGACTCTGCCAACACTGTTATTCCTGTCTCCTCCATATCAACACCATCATATTTTTCCCTATTAGATTATTAGCTCCTTGAAAATGAGGGCTGTTTTTCTTTTCTCTCTTCCTCTTTAAAAAATGTTCATTGGATTTTAACATAATTAACATGTAGTGGATATCCTGCCATCTAGGGGAGGGGTGGGGAGTTGGGGGGAAAAATTTGTAATGGAAAGCTATGTAAGGGTTATTGTTGAAGAATTACCCACACATATGTTATGCAAATAAAATAAAATTTTAAAAAAATGTGCATTGGCCAGTAATTATGTTGTTATTGACAATAACAATACCTGACATGCAACAATTAAAAGTTTACAAATAACTTTCCATAGATTATGTAATTTGATCCTCATACTAACATTATGAGGGAAAGAATAGGAGAGTTATTATCTTTATTTTTTAGAAATTGAAGCTGAGAGAGGCTTCACACAGAATTTCACTGTTGAAGAGACTGAAGTTCAACCCCCATAGGAAGACAAATCTTTTTCATAGTCCCTGTGACAATGATTATCCAGCCCTTCCCTAAAGACTTTCAAAAATGTATCATTGGCCACCTTTTGGCAGCCCATTTCTCTCTTGGAATGTTTTCCTGGTGTAGATTTTCATTGCTCCTGGTTCTACTCTACTTCCTGGACATCATAATCATTTTTCTCATTAGCTTATAAGCATCTTGAGAGCATGGATTGTTTCTGCCTTATATCCCTTGGCTTAGTATGATGCCTACTAGGAGCCTAATAAATGCTTATTGAAGTAGTAGAAAAGTAATCTTCCATATGAGAACCCTTCAGATATCTGAAGACCAATGGATTTTTATAAAGCTCTGGGGATTTATATCCCTGTCCCTAAAATGATTCTACTGGGCCCCCAATCCATATATATAAATAAATAGGTGCTTAATACATATTTGCCAAATGAATGGGGAACTGGTTTTTGACTAATTGAAATTTCCACATTTTCTGCTATCATGAGCCTCCTGATTAGAGGTCTCAGAAAGAGGTACAACAGTTATTATTTCTACTTAGGGTAACAGCTACTGTGTTGAAGAGTAAGGTCTTGAATCTAAACCTCACTCTCAAGATCTGTATTCTTTTCAAGATAGGTTTTTCAGTATAGAATTATTTCCTTTTACAAGTGAGGTTTATTTGTCATTCTTTGTAGTCCCATTTTTTAAAAGGGCTACTAATTTCAGAAAATTTAAAGATGAATGTTAAACTGTTATCTGTAATGAAAAGGTTTCAGGGATATGAAGAAAAGAGAAGGAAGACTTCAATTAGAAGTATTTCTAGTCTCCTTAGTTGAGATGAAAAACCTTTTCAAATTGCTGGTAACTTAGCAAACTGGTTAGCATAGGCTATTTAAAAAAAAAGTTTGCATTGTATTTTATTTTCCTAGTACATATAAAGATAGTTTTCAACATTTGCTTTTGCAAATTTTTCTCCTTTCATTATCTTCCCCCCTCCTCTATAGCAAGTAATCTGACAGATTAAATATGTACAATTCTTTTAAACATATTCCCATATTTGTAATGTTGTACAAGAAAAATCAGACTCAAAGGGAAAAAACCGTGAGAAAATAAACAAAAAATGAAAATATTATACTTCAATTCATATTCAGTCTCCATAGTTCTCTCACTAGGTCCAAATAGCATTTTCCATCCCAAGTCTATGGAATTGCCTAAAATCACTGTATCTTTGAAAGAGCCAAGTCCATCATAGTTGATCATCACATAATCTTGTTATTGTGTACAATGTTCTCTTGGTTCTGCTCCCTTCACTCAGCATCAGTTCATGTATGTCTTTCCGCGCTTTTCTGAAATCAGTCTAGCGTAGGCTTTAAACTACTGATGTGTCTCCTAGCTTCCATCCTTACCTCTTCCATGTTGATATGTAGTATATTAAGACCCAAGCACTAATCCATTGTGCTGGTTGTATTGGAAATGTATTAGCTCTTATGAACATTTATAGGAAGAAGGAAGAAGAGAATAGTTACTCATGTTTACATAGAGTTTCAAAATTTACCAAGGAATTCTTCAGTATGACCTCGTAAGGCAGATTTGAAGAGAAACACTTAAAAATAGATATTTAAACTATATCCAAAATTTCTATATTTGGGTGAACTATATGAAGCTCAAAAATCAGAATCAGAAGACCTGTGTTAGTGTCCTGACTGTCTTGATTGTTAGCTGGGTGATCATGGGTAGACCTTAATTATCTCATCTTTTAAGTCAGAATAACAAATAGTTGTTCAATCTACCTTACCCCGGGGTTACCATGAAGATTAAGTGAGGAAAAATGCATTATAATCCTAAAGTGTCATATACATTTAAGCATAAATACAAATGAGAGGCATCCTGGTGTAATAGAGAAAGAGTTGGTCTCAGGATCAGGACTTGGTTCTAGGCTGGTCTTGGACACATGCTGCCTGTATGAATCCAGGAAGGTCCTTAAACCTCTTCCTTGTCCCTAAGCTACTCTAACAAAATATATTGCAGGAAAGGTGCCAGCCTGCTGTTGTAGGGGGAGTTTGCTCATTGAGTTATCTTTTATATTTTTGAAATCACAAATCTGGGTCTCCTGCTTTAAGTAAAGTGGTGAAGGTAGATACTGGAGATGAGAAAATGTATCATGTTGCTGAATGAAGAGATGATGAGAGCCTGGGATAGGCTAGGGTGGGGCTAAGGGGAGTGGAGAGGAGATAAAAAAGGCAAAAATGGGAGATTAGAAAGATTGAGTAATGATACTTGGCAACAGATTGGATGTGAGGGGAAAGGATGCATCAGAGAGGACTCTTTTGGTCTGAATGTAATCCCTGATTCTCAGTGTCAGATCTTGTCAATTCAAAACATCTCTTATATGTATCACTTTGTTTCTTCTCACACAGCTATCTTAGTTTAGACCTTTCTCTTCCCTCTCTTCAGTTTTTATCATTATTATTATTTTCCCTCCAGTGTTTTTTTTTTTAAATTGTAAGTAGCACTTTATTTTTTCCAATTACATGTAAAGACAGTATTCATTTGTTACAAGATTTTGAATTGCAAGTTTTTCTCTCTCCTTCCCTTCTTCCTCCCAAGGCAGCAAGCAATCTGATATAGATTATATACGTGTCCCCTCAGATTTTGCAAGAGTTTTCCAAACTGGTTTCTCTGCCACATCTCTCCCCACTTCAGTTCATCATGCACTGCTGTAATGTGGAATTTTCCTAATGCATAGATCTCTGCTTAAGTCACAGAAACAGTAATATATAGGATTTCTAAACAATTTTTCTTCACCATATCTAACAGCTTATTTTCCATCTTAGGATAATAGTAGCTTACTTTGGGGAAGGAGGCATGCCCTGCAATTTCATTGGTCAAAGAACTCCTAGTGTGGAGACACCCGCTGCCAAGACTGTTAATTTACTGTCTGTGTAACCTTGGTGGGAGAATGATGGTGCCATTAAGAGAAATAGGGAAGTCAGGAAGAGGAGCAGCTTTAAGGGGAAAGTAATGAAATCTATTTTAAATAATGTTCAGCTTGAGGTGCTGGCAGAACATTAAAGTGGAGATGTTTGATAGGTAGTTAAAATTCAGGTGTAGCATTGATGATCCAGTTTGGGAGTTATTTTCACAGAGGTGATAGTTATAAGAGCAGTTGAGGTCATCCCTTTTGCTTCTGGTGATCTTCTTCCTCAATCTCCACTAGAATTCTTGACTCCTGGTTCTCAGATAGCTGGTGAAATTTTGCCTTATGTTTCTTGGCCCAAGCCTTCCTGGCTCTTCCCCTGCTGTCCCATCACCATACCATCATGGATGTCTTTTCTGTCTACTTCCCATCCCTTTTCTTCTCCCATTAGACTGTAAGCTCCTTGAGGTCAGGGACTTTCTTGGCTGCTTATATTGGTATCCTCAGAACCTAGCATATAGCAAGTGCTTAATAAATGCCCTTTTGTGGGTCTGTCTCTGTGTCTCTGTGTGTGTCTCTTTCTACCTTTTTATCTCTATCCATCTGTCCGTCTACGACTAATGAAACAAATTCTTGGGTAATGAGATGAATGAGAAGTAATGGTCAGACAAGGAGAGCAGGGTGAGTATCCTGAAACTAAAAGGAATAGGAAAGAATGCATACAAAAGGCTTTGCCCACTTTGTCAGATTCTGTAAACAGTTTATGGATGATGAGGATTAAAAAAAGGCCACTGACAATCTTCTGAGAGTCATTTCCACAGAGTACTAGTATGGTAACTAGATTATTAGAGTCTAAAAGATGATCTTTGAGAGGTGAGGGAATGGAGGTCATTAGTTGAATTGCCTCTTACCATTAAAAAAAAAAAAAAAAGATCTGACAGCCCAAAAAAAAGAGAGAGAGAGGTTTTGTTTTTAAATTGTCAAAAAACTTATGAATGTTTCTAAGCTAAAGGGAGTGGAATTATTGTAGAGGGAAAGACTGGAACAAAGGCTTTCTAAGAAGTATAAATAATGTCAGGATTGGTCTTGGCTAGAAGGACAGACAACCTCCTCATCTTCCTCAAACTGAAGGGAAGAATGAGTATAGACAGCCAAATTTTGAGGAAGAAACTCCTTAATCTTTATAGTTGTTAGAGTCTTCCTGCCATACCAACATTTATAAGATTTCAGGATATTAAAAAATTTATATAGCTGAAGAAATTTCATACCATCTAGTCCAACTCATTCTATTTTTTTTTTAAACATAATGAGGAAACTGAGCATAGAAAAGGTAACTGATTTACCTAAAGTCATACAGATAATAAATATCAGGCCTAGGATTCAAAGCCTGGTCTTAATTTAGCATTTTTTGCAGCTATACCACATTGTCCCTTTATATTTCTCTTTCTCATTACTCTGCATATGTAATTTCTGCATATAACAATGAAAACATTTTTGTTCATGTTTCTATAATAAAGCATTAAGAGGATACTCTTAAGTAGCCATTCATTTATTCTTCATTCATTCATTTTTAAGCTCAAACAACTTGATACGAACACGAACAGTGTTAAGTTTTTCAATGAGCTCTGAAGTCAGAAATGTACAGTACAAAGTTAATTCCTGTTGCCTTCATGAGTCTCTGAGGTGGTTAACCACAGGCTCCCAGAAGAATGGATTCTCATGGTGTGGGGAAAGTGATTAGTGAAAATTTATGCTTACCATATGGAGAATAACACAAGAGCAATGTGAGCCTGGATAACAGGGAAGTAAAAACAAGGAGTTATGCCAGCCAAGGGCAAATGAGGTAATTGAGGCATTCTTTCATGGCCTGAATTTTTTTTTTTTAATTTTGAAGGAAAATGTAGTGGACAGGTCAGCTTGCTTGTTTGCCCCTCATCATCCAGCTCTGCTGGTGATTGTGACAAATCCAAAGAAGCTCAAGTTCTTGGAATTTTTATTCTTGCACACTGTGTGCTAGTATTGTGGGGGGACCTGGTTAGAATCAGAATTTGCCTAGCTAGTAATTTGCCATGGCAGAGTGAGATACCCTTGAAGATAGTGGTACCATGGACTCATATCAGTTTGACAGAAGTCCATTTGTTTAAGGCCAGTAGCACTTTTTATTGTGGTTGAGGAAACCCATAAGCCAAATTATGTTAAATATTATTTTTATTTCTTTTACCGTGGCATAGAATTTGCAAATAAATCATTTAGATTAAAAAAAAAATTCACTCTGTCCTTCCCAGTGTGAATGAAAATTAAGTTTCTTTGTCTTGGATGTGTACTGTTTGTGTATATAAATGTATATTTAAATTAGTGCAATACAGATGTTTGGTTTCTCTTCTTATGGGTCTGTGTCTGTATCGGTTTTGTTTTTGGTCTTTTGGAGTTTTTTGCCTTTTTGGTTTCCCAGTATTCAGCACATAGTACGTGCTGAATACTTGTTAACTTGACTTGTTGAATCTACTAAATACTGAGTGTGATATTTTTTCAGAAAATAAATGTTAAAAGGTGTTTAAAAATGTAAAGTGAGCAAAAACTTGTTCGGGAAGAAGCACAAACAAGTGGGAGAGCTTTAAAAGATAAAATTTGAATTTACTATATTCTTCAAAAAAAAGCAAACTGTTTTATACAAATCTATAGTTTTATATGCAATTCTCTTTTTTTAATTGACTCTGTTTAGAAGTGCCTATTCTATTTGCTATTAAGTTCAGAATAAGAATATATTATAAAAATAAAAGGAAGTGACTGAGGAGAGAGGGATACTTAATGAGAAATAATAATAATATAAAACAAATAGCATCAATAAAAACAAAACCTTTTTTTTAAACTTTAAAATCTTAGAATTTTATCAGTAGGTTGACTTTTAAGAAAGACTGAGAACCCCTTTCACTAACGCAGGTGATCATTAGTGTTATGGATACTTTGAAATTTTAAGCACAGTAGCTATGTGTCTGATTTCAAGATTGGGTTTCCTACCAATTGCAGATAGACTCATTAGGGTAAATATGAAGTCTAGATATTTTGCTTGTGTGTTTTTCTCTTGAGTCTTGAACTTTTACTGAGTAATAAATAATTGCCAGGCTAGTAATTTAAGGGGGGGGAAGCTTGAGCCTTTTTTTTTTTTTTTTTGCCACTTAGAACTTGACTAACCCTGTTCAGTTGTACCCACTATAAGATAGGAGAAATTTTTTTTGTCTGTGATTATAATATGTTTTTAAAGAGAATGTATTAATTTCCAATAATACAGCAACAAGCTCAACAAAATTGGAAGATTTAAGCTACTTAGATGGACAGAGGAATGCTCCCCTTCGAACCTCAATTAGATTGCCATGGCACAATACCGCAGGAGGTCGAGCACAGCAAGAAATTAAAGGTATTTTGCTTTAAATGTCTTTATAATGTACGTGACTCATTTGTTCAACACATTTATTGAACACTTGTGTAATTGCCAGTGTTCAGTTGATGAGCTGGTTTTTTAAAATATGGCTTACGGTGTATGCATTTAAATTAGTTTAGTAAAGTGTAGACAGAGGCTGTTGGAACTGAAGGATTTTCTTGAAGTGCTGAATATTGTTAGAGTTGAAGAAATAAACATTTTTGCCATGATACAGTGTGAATTATGGGAATGGTATATGTTCACTTCAGATTTTAAAAAACCTAACAACTGTGAATTTATTTTTTTTTTCTATCAGTACAATGTATTGAGTTTACTTTGGTCTTATGAGTTTGCCTTGGCTACATATCAGTGTATTTGTTTTAGTACATCCAACCAGTAACTTGGAATTGTGGATGTCAGCAGCTTTACCTAATTGGATACTAAGAATTTTAGCCAACAAAGATGAAGCTGTCGTGTTGCCATCTTAGCCCAGGGAAAAACTTGCTTACTATTTACTTATTCGTAGTGGTTGTAAAAGACACTCATTAAATACAGTTTCAGGGTAAACCAAACTATGCTTGGTGCAGCCATTTGAATAATGCTCACTAATCCTTGTGGGTGGTTGCATGTTCAGCCTCCCCCTTCTGAGTGACTCCAAATAAAACCTTTGGTTGATTGGCTACAGGAAAATCAGCATAATGAGAAATTTTGTAGACTCTATATGATATATTTTTGCCTCTATTAAAAGAGACATATGGATAGCTAAAGAATCTTCAAAGTTACTATATTACTCTAGTAGCTTGTGATTTAAAATTGTTGAGGGTTCAAGCCTCATGGCTGGCCTATCCTTCCTTGGAAAGGAATAATTTAGATTTTTATCACAGTGGTCCTTGAGGATGAACAGTTTACCATCATCATTGTCATTCTTTTCCCCTACTTTAAAAAATACCTTTAGTAAAGCCTTCTAGATTACCCCAGGAAATTTATAAATTACTTTTAAGTTGAGCCTCGGGTTCTGTTGAAAAGAAAAATCATTTCATCCTAACTTTGATAATAGTGTAATTTTAAATTTGAAATATAGACTAATATTTAAGATCTGTGGAAATCTGAGTTTGGAAAAAAAAAGTTTTTAATGGATTTGAAGAATTGATTTTTTATTTTTCCTTCAGATACAATTTTCTTTTTCTAAATATTGACTTTTTAATCATCCCAATAGAATGTAAGCTTGAGGGCAAAGACTTAGAATTTGTTTTCTGTCCTCAATGCTTTACACTGGGACTGATACTTGGTAGGGGCTTAAATGATTGCTGATGGATTGGTTCTCAACCCACTCATTCAAGGCTGAATATCATTTTTGTTGTTATTGTTGTCTTATTGAAACAGTAGCATGATACTTTTTTGATGGTCAGTTTTCCAAACTACAAATGTTTATTAAGAACCGAGCCCAATGTATGCAGGAACTCTTTTCAAGGTTTTAAAAAAGATTGAGAGGTAAATAGGGACTACCAGAGGAACCTAGAAATTAGCTTTTTTCAGAAAGTCCAAGCAACTTTTCCCTTCAGAATCATTCTTAGGCTTTCAAAGAGATTCATTGTTTTAGAAATAATATTAATGGATTAATTTGTTTACCTTTTTTCTCTTTATTCTTTTCTTTTCTTTTTTTTTTTTTTTTTTTGGCCAGAAGGTTAGAAAGGAGTATAGGGAATTCTGCTGGAGACATTGAGAGCAGAGAATTGACAGTAAGGGCAGTGTAGATCTATCTACCTCAACTCTCCCTGAGGGCACCTCTGTAATAGTAGGAAGCAGTGATTAATTTTCATGGTGATAACACTGAACCATTTAGAAAAGGTTAACTTGCGTGCGCATGTGCGTACTAATGGATGTGTGCAGTGGATTTCAAAAACATTTCTTTTTAGAATAGCTAAAAATTTGTTTTGAACAAAATTCAACAAATTTGAATTTTTGTAGCTTTTAAAGGAATAATCTTGAATTATTTGGAAAATCTGGTTAACAGACATAGTGACTCAACAATAGTCCTTATTTAGCAGGTATTTTAGATCTTAAATATCTTCAACCTAGTAATTCTAATTCAGTTTTATTAATTTTCTGGTAATGTTGGCGAATCAACTATTAGCTGAATGCTTTCTCTGTGTTTTAGCCAGCGTCACGTGTATCACACACAGAAGATACTGTTGTGCACTGTACAAATCAGACTCTCAGTTATTAATCACTTAATTGATAACAGCCAAATAAATTGGATATTGTAGTACATGTCTATAACACTTGTTTCTTGAGGAGACTGCAGTTGGTAAATTGCTTAAGGTTAGGAGTTGTAAGCTGCATTAGGCTAAAGCTGATGCAGTATCCACGTTAATTTTGTACACCATTTTGGTGACTCTAATTGACCTAGATTGGAAATAGCTGGTCTGTGCTTCTGTGTGGGTCATGGTAGGATCAAGGCATGAATGGCTACTGCATTACCAGACCTGGAAAAGATATGAGACTAGCCTTCCTGCCATCATTCCCTTCTACTCTCCAAAAAAGTGCCAAATAACTGTAGTGTTACTCTAGTAATAACTAGAGTTTATTAGGTTGTAGCTTTGTGAAATTTTCCTAGGACTAAATCAATTAAATCTAAGGACCAAGTATCCTTTTTGAATAATTTCATCTTACCCCAAGAAGACACTGAAACTTTTTTGCTATAATAAATAAATCATTTTGTTTGAAATGATGCTGTTAATAGGATTTTATTGTATAAAACCATGGACTTCATTCTAATTATACTGTTCTTCCTTCTAGCACGGTTTGTCCCTTACAAGCCACAAGACATTTTGTTGAAGCCACTGTTGTTTGAAGTGCCAAGCATAACAACAGATTCTGTGTTCGTTGGAAGGGATTGGCTCTTTCAACTGATAGAAGAAAACTTGAAGAATACAGAGTTGGCAGAGAATAGGGGAGCAGTCGTTGTTGGAAATGTGGGATTTGGGAAGACTGCAATTATTTCTAAGTTGGTGGCACTTAGCTGCCATGGGAGCCGCATGAGACAGATTGCTTCAAACACTCCCAGTTCATCGCCTAAAAGTATGCTCATCTTTAATTAGTTGCCTAGTTATGTTATTAATATGAAATGAAATTCAGGATACTGCTGTTGTGGTAAACATAAATTATCAATGTTTCTCAAGTTGTTCCAGCTGCTACATTAAAACAACAACAAAAAAATTTTAATTGAAGTTTTGGATCATACAGGAAAACTCTGGTTTAACACTATTTATTACATCAAATGCATGGATGGAACATGGGGGGATGGAAGTCTGTTATTTTTCTGTTGTACTCCCAACCCCCCATCTCTTTCTTGGCTCATTTCCCAGTGCTGCTATTTTGTTGGCCCAGGGAAGGAGTACAAGGCAAGCTGATGGACCATGGCCACTGCTCTGCTTTCTGAAGACAGGTCATTTCCAGTACTGCTGAGATGGAGGCATCCTTCTTTTAATGCAGAGGCAGCTATAGTGTTAAACGGGGAAGAACTTGAAATTGTGCAGAGAACCTGCATTGAGACTTGTTGGGGAGCGGCAGGGGTGTTTGGGAAACCTGGCTCATCATTGCTCATTAAATCCAAAGATTTAAGATTTCTCACTTCAGCAGACCAACCCAGTGCAGGGGTTTTGAAGGTTCCCAGATCCCTTTGTCATATGTGTTGAAGGTTCCCTTGTATAATCACCAAGATCATCAAGGTTCATTTGGAATCGGGATATGTTGCCTTAACATATGTCCATATCCATGTCCCTCAGAATGTGTCATTCTTAGAATCTTAGAACTTTTTTACTGATTAGGAAGATGATTTTGAACACTTGTTGCTACTTAAAATAAGATGGAAAAATTATCTTTTTTTTAGGGAAATGGTAAGAATTAATCAAGGCGTAAACTATCTGATTGAAGAGAACTGGTTTTCCTATTAATATTGTTGACATAGATACTGGGAAATACTTTTTAATGGGATCCTGGTTTTATTTGTTCTTCCACAGATTCTGATCCCTGCCAGGATCTTCCTTTCACCCCATTGTTCTCACCCAATACTTCCACAGGTGCTACCAGTGCTGTGAAAACCCCAAGTTGTCCTGGTACTCCTGAGCATCAGAGACCAGTAGATGGTGCCTTGAGATACCTTGCCTCTAAGGTAATGGGCTTTTGTATTTGGTAATTGTGCTAGATTCGGGAATGCCAGCTAATTGATAATGTGAGACAAGCAAAAGATTAAGCATTAGGAGACCATATTTATTTTCCCCCTCTAATTCTGTGACATCTATCAGGTAACTTCTCTGAATCCCAGTTTTTCATTTGTAAAATGGAAATTCTTTTATTTGTACCTCCAAGACTCCAAGATTTTTAGTAAACTCTAAAGCTTCATGTAAGTATCTATTGCTATCATCATCATCATCATCAGGATGTTTTATGTTTTCCAGATAGGCTAGGAGAAGAAACTTTTTTTAAAAAAAACCATGTACAGAAAAGATGAGTTTTAGCTGAAGTTGTATTTAAGAAATGTAATGAAATGGGTTTCTAGTAACAAATATCTAATAAGTTTGATAATAATAGCTAATATTTAAGGTTTGCAAAGTCCTTTATATAAATTATCTTTATATAAATTGTCCTTACAAAAACTCTATGATATAGGTCAATAGACATTTACCTATGCGGATTGGATATTGAATTAAGGGTTTAAAAAGGGAAAAGAAGGTAGTGATGAAAGTCATTAATATGCCTTTGTTTTGAGCTTGATTTTATATTTAAACTGAACTTAAAAAAATTGAAGAGAATGTGCTTCTGAGAGCCAAGTATTTTAAAGCTGCTACTTGACTGAAAATTCTTATGTCTAAGATTTCATTCCCCTAAGACCTTGGCTTTCGGTAATTTTCTATCAGATATTTTTCAGGATGTGGTAAAAGAGAGTTGGCTGACTTTTCCTTCCTAAATTTATGGTCATTAAGGCCTTTTTGTGATTTCTTTAGCTTTAACATCTGCTACTGGTTCAAGGTTGCCTTTTCATTCTTAATTCTTGCTATTGTTTTTGCTTTCAGCTAATTGTTTGGGTTTTTCTTAGTGACTTTCCTGCCATTAAGTAATGAAGTCATGGGTCCCTGATGGTGAGGCAGAGATGGGGAAGAAACCTCTATAGGTAGTGGTCTGCTCCATGTACCCTTGAGTCCCATTATAATTCAGTTGAGCAGCCCGTGGCCTGTGTCCTCTAAAACTGAGGGTCCCACTGCTTCTGACCAGTGAAGTCAGTGAGTTTTCATGCAGGAGCAGGATTGTCAGACTGAAAAAAGAAGAGGCTGCCCTCAGCACAGGCTGTCTTGGCTACTAAATACACCATGGAGAGAAGTGTGTTTTATTGCTTGTCTTCTTTCCAGTGAAGACAGAACTTTGTGCTGAAATGTGTTAATGACTGATTTGTTGGAAAACAGTATGATTACAAATTGCCCTTGAAAAAAGGATCTCAAATCCATAGTTAGGGACCGTATTTCTTCCTTTCCTGTCAAGAGTACCAGGTTTAGAATCCAGAGACAATCTTAGTGAAATGGATGAATATTTAGAAAACTATTAATTGCCCATATTACCTAAAGAAGAAATGAAATGCTCCCATTTTAGAAAAATAAATTGAATAAGAAATTAACGAATTCTCTAAGAAAAAAATCTCCAGGACCAGAGATGAATTTACAAATGAACTCTACCAAACATTTAAATAACAATTAATTTTAATGCTGTATTAACTATTTGGAAAAATAGGCAAAGATGGAGACCTACCAAATTCCTTTTTTGACACAGATATGGTACTAAATCAGAAAGCAAGGAGGAAGAAAATTATAGATTGATTCCCCTTGTGAATAATGATGCAAAATTTTTAGATAAATTGCTTTTTTGTTAACAGGATAACATACTATCCCCAGGTAAAATTTATACCAGGAATGAAGAGCTGGTTCAGTATTAGGAACACTGTCAGCATAATTGACTATATTTATAACAAAACTTAACAGAAATCACTATCTCAATAGATGCAGACAAAAAACAACACTCATACCTATTACAAATACTAGAGAGCATAGGAATAAATGAAATTTTCCTTAGGGTGATGAATAGTATCTATCTAAAACATGAATGAGCATTATATATAATGGGTATAAGCCAGAAGTTTTCCCAGTAAGACCAGAGGTGAAACAAGGATGCCCACTATTATTCAATATTGTACCAGAAATGTTAGCTTTTGAAATAAGGGAAGAAAAAGAAGTTGGAGGAATTAGAATAGGTACTGAGGGAATAAAACTATCACTCTTTACAGATGATATGATGGTATACTTAGAGAATCAACTAAAAAACTACTTGAAATATTTAGCAACTTTGGTAAAATTGGAGGATATAAAACAAACCCATATGAATCATTAGTATTTCTATATGTTACCAACAAAATTCAGCAGCAAAAGGCAAAAAGAGAAATTCCATTTAAAATAATTGTAGACAACATAAGATATTTGGGAGTCTGGTCATCAAGATAAACCTATGAATTATATAAACACAAATACAGAGTGCTTTTTAACACAAATAAAGTAATATCTAAACAATTGGAAAAATAGCAATTATTCATAAGTAGGTTGAACTAATAAAAAATGACAATTCTATCTAATTAAATTTACTTATTTATTGCCGTGCCAATGAAACAATTGAAAAATTATTTTATAGAACTAGGAAAAAATAGCAAATAAAACACCTTTGAAAAAAACTTGAAATGCTAAATATATATATATATATATATATATATATATATATATATA